>CAUYRH010072104.1:0-12642 GCA_963574655.1 Perodicticus potto
CTTCCCTATATATCTGATTCTAATAATTTGGCTCTATGGTCTGTGTTCTGGGGCAGCTTTTTTTTTATTAAATATGAGAGTTCTTACATGATAAATATTAGACACTCTTGATGAAGTAATCTTCTCTCAAAGAATATTTAAATTTTTGGCAAGTGCCCACTAGAGTAATGTAAAATTGCCTTGAGAGGTTATTATTAACTTTTTCTTTGTTTAAAAAAAGCCCCATATTCTTGTGCTATAATTGGGTTATAGCCTTCATCAATGAACCTTTTGTGAGAAGGGTAAGTTTCCCCTCACCCACACCAAAACAATGTCTCAAATAAAAAATACACTGGATGGAGTAAATGGCCGATTACACAAGAAAAGATTAGTGAACTTGAAGAAATACCCATAAAAAGTATTTGAAGTGAAACAGAGAGAAAGCAAACTGGAAAAGAAAGATGAATAGACCATAAGCGATGAGTTATGAGCTTCAAGCAGCCAAATTCCCATATATCTTGAGTACCTGAGGTAGATGAGAGAGAGATGTGGACACAAATAATTGAAAGAATAATGGCTAAATTTTTCTAAATTTGGTAAAATAGCAACCTGAGAGTATGAAGAAGCTAACCAAACCTGAACCACATGCACCATGAAGAAAAGTATACTGATACTTAAGAATTAAAGCATTTAAAACCAGTGACAAATAGAAAATTTTATAACCATCTGGTGGAAAACAGACACTTTACATGGAGAGAAATAAAGATAAGGATAACAGCATATTTTTCATGTGAAAGAACAACATCATTAAAATAGTGACAGAAAAAAGCCGGTTAAAGTAGAAGTCTATACCCAGTAAAAATATTTATTAAAAATGAAGGTGACCACTTCTGATTATGCATAACGACATGTGCAGGAATGTTCATGAGAACATACCCCATAATCACCCAGAACTGTAAACAGCTCAACTGCTTATCAACTGGTGAATAAAAAAATAAAATGTGGTATATCCATATAGTGAAATAATATCCAGCAAAAGTTACTTTTAAAAACTACAATATGAAGGAACTTCAAAAACATTGTGCTTTGTGAAAGAAGAAGCTAGATATAAAATATCTTCTTATTGTAAAATTCCATTTTTATGAAGTTTGTAGAAGGGGATATTTTATAAAGAAAGATTGGTGGTTACTTAGAGTAGGGGTTGGAGCAAGGATTAGCTGCAAATGAAAATAGTGGCACATTTGAGGTGATGGAAATGTTCAAAATGGATTTTAAGAATGGTTGCACAAGCCTTAAAGAAAGATGGAGACTTTACCTCTTACATGTTTAAATGGATGGAGCTGGAACATATTCTTCTTAGCAAAGTATCTCAAGAATGGAAGAAAAAGTATCCAACGTACTCAGTCTTAGCTTTCATATGAAGGCTATAATCCAATTATAGACCAAGAATATGGGGAAAGGGGCGAGGAAGGAGGAGAATGGGTAAAGGGAGGGTAATTGGTGGGACCACACCTATGGGCATTTTACAAGGGTACATGTTAAATTTACTAAGAGTAGAATATAAATGTCTTAACACAATAACTTAGAAAATGCGGTGAAAGCTATGTTAACCAGTTTAATGAAAATATTTCAAATGGTATATAAAATCAGCACATTAGGGCGGCACCTGTGGCTCAGTGAGTAGGACGCCAGCCCCATATACTGAGGGTGGTGGGTTTGAACCCGAACCCAGGCCAAATTGCAACAAAAAAATAGCCGAGCATTGTGGCGAACACCTGTAGTCCCACCTACTCAGGAGGCTGAGGCAAGAGAATCGCCTAAGCCCAAGAGCTGGAGGCCGCTGTGAGCTGTGATGCCACAGCACTCTACCAAGGGGGACAAAGTGAGACTCTGTCTCTAAATAAATAAATAAAACCTGCACGTTGTATCCCATGATTGCATTAATGTACACAGCTATGATTTAATTTAAAAAAATAACAGAATATAACCCCTATGATCTCTTCTCTGCTTTTCCCCTTTCTATTTCCCTGCTAATGATTGTTTAAGGTGACCATTTGTTTAGTGCCCCCATTTCCATTATCAACTTTTCAACACATTTTGAGGTTCTGCGGACTGAAAGGACCTTTGGGAAGCCTTCAGAGGGCTGCACTTGCTAGCTGCTCCTCCTGCTAGTTGTGAAGCGTGCTTCTCCAGGCGCTCGTCGGTTGTTCCTCCTGAGATAACCGAGTCTGAGTTTTCTCTCCCCCTCATCACCCTCAGTGTCCAACCCGTGTGAGGTCCACTGGCTGCCACAACAAAGGGCACTGCATTTCTTTTTTCTCTTTTGGCAAGGGCCAGGTTTGAACCTGCTACCTCCAGTATATGGGGCTGGCGCCCTACTCCTTGAGCCACAGGCACCGCCCAGCACTGCATTTTTATTTTGCACTGAGTCCTGCAAAGTAGGTAGCTATCATAATCATAATCTGCACCTCTTAATGATAGGAGTATTAAAGAAAATTTACGGCAAAATTTAACCAGCCACAGGTTACCTGCCTGAGATTGTATTTCTCATTCTATCTCTATTCTATCTCTGTGTTCCAAGTTATCTTTTATAAATACAGAGTGAGATACGTGGGTTACATTTGGTATAAAGAAGGGAAATAGATTATGAAGTTGAAAGTTAGGCTAACTTATGTCATCTTTTAGATTTAAGAAATATGTTGAAAACCAACCACACTATTACACCCACTGTTAGCATCATAGATCTGATCGTCTTTGGGCTCACTCACTCAGTTTGACCAGTGCAGCGCTGACCAGTAGTTATCCAAGTTAGCACATAGACTGAACAGATATGTAATGTTCTTGGTGAAAAACTAGAGCAGTTGTTCTCAACCTGTGGGTCGCAACCCACTGGAACTGTATTAAAGGGCCGTGGCATTAGGAAGGTTGTGAACCACTGCACTAGAGGGACACCTCTGAGCTCTCAGCAAACCTAGATCTGTGTTTGGTGCATCTGCAAAGTTATTTAAAGGTTGTTAAAGAAGGCAATCACAACTAGTCCACGTGCTTTTTAAGAGCTGGGATCACATTTGGCACCTCTTTATATCATCAAGCATTTGTACCACACTATCTACTCAGTAGGAACTCAGTAGCAGCAAATGATATAACAGCTACCAATTGATATAATACAGATGCAACTACTGCAGAACAAGATCAGATAAACAGTAAGTACAATGCTTTGCCCACAGTAACCAATGATTATTAAATTGAAACTATTGACATGATGAACTCTCAAAAGGTATGATTATTCAGGGAAAGTTTTGTAAAAAAATAATAATAATAAATAAAAACTAGACTTTAAAGAAGTGAGGGTTGGCAGAGAGCATTGACTGGAAATAGAAATCAGCTGGCAAGAGAAGACAATCGCCCTAGTGGGATGGAGGAACTGTCACAGGTAGAGGAATGTCACCCAATAAAGAAGTGGGAAAGGAGAGATGAATGGCTTCAGGTCGCTACGTTCCAAATTACAGAATCTGAATTTGCTAACAAATCCTAAAAGGTTAGTTTGTTCAGTGACTTGTCGGAGGGAATGAGTGATGACTATTTTATCATTCAAGGATTTTGGAAGTCCTTAGCTGAGGTCCATTCCAAAGGAAGTACTAAGAGGCATAATTTTTCAAACGAGTAGGTAAGAAACCTAGTGGACGATCTTTAAATCTCTGATCCAGACTGAGGGCACAAACATTGGAAGTTAGAGATCAAAAAGGACTTGAAAAGGCAGAAAGTTCTTAAGGTATGGTGCTGCTAGAAATGTTTCCCTTTATCTCAGGAGACTACCTAAAGAACTTAACATGGAAATAGAACTTAACATGTATGCCCTGGATTTTAAAGAGCACAAAGGCCTGGTGTCTGAAGTCTTCCTGAAGAAAAATTAAAGGGTAAGAGAAAGGATGGGTAGCCTCTTTGATAAAGGGAGTGAAGGAGAGGATGGTGTGGAGTTAGACTTGATCTGCACTCTCTGAATTCCTTGGGGGAAGGGCTGTGTTTACCTAGAATTGCTATCAGCAGACAGTCTCAACTGTCAGTACCCTCAGCAATGATGTTGGCCAGTCACTGTCCCATCTGGGGTGCCACTTGTCAGGGCTGAGACTGGCCAGGTCTTTGGCCCGGTCTACCGTCCGGATGTGGATTGCTATGCTATTATCTTGGCCAGGAACAATTACCCTTAGGTGCCTGAGAGCTAGTCACCTTAGCAGAAGGGAGAGAGAGAAAAACAATCTTCGAGGGAGAGAAACAGTCTTAGTAAGAAAGTGAACCTTAGCAGTCTTCTTGGAAAGTCACCAGGCAGGTGCCCTGCGGGCAGGAGAAGTGAAGGAGTCAGAGTCCCTGAAAGAATGTACGTACACTCCTGACTGCCTCCCCTGCAGCTTCTTACAGACGTGATCCTGTGGCTCCCTGCACCACAGGTGTAGTGCCAATCACTGATGCTCTCATCTCGTGAGCTCTGTGTTCAGGAGAGCCCAATCCCTTCCCCATGCCCTTTTCACCAAGGTGTTGTATTACTGAGATGTTACCAGTGTTTCTTATGATTACATAGTGTTCTGAGCTTAGCTCTTGCTTCTCCTTACTATATGGTCTACCTCAGAGAACTAATGAGTTGCCCATATAGGGGCGTATACAATTCCAACACACCCCAATTTAGCATAATGCAGCAGGGCAATCCCAGCTTCAAACTTCCTGTAGGGTTGGCTGAAGCCTTCACTGAGAATAAAGCACAGTTCAATCTCTTCTTCTGTCCAGTCTTGCTTCTTTCCCTTCCTTTCCATAGATGTTGATCCCAGTGGCACTCCCTGTGATAAACACCTTGCACGATTATCTCCATCTCAGAGTCTGTGTCCAGGAAACATAACTTGCAACACCTGGATCAGATACTGGCTCCACAGGCAAATGAACCAGCATGAATTACTTTAGGTCTGTCTGATGAGGACCCTGGAGGGATGAACAAACATTAGAAGAGAGGATACTTAAAGTATCACTGGATTCCTTACAGCTGGGAAAGAGTGAGCAACAACTGGAAGAGAGCTGCATCAGCCTGGCTGAGGGAAGTGAAGATTAAAGATCTAGAGGGTGGAAGGAGAGTGGTATTTTGAAGAACTTACATAATTACCTAGGAATGAAAGGGCTGGCTTTAACAGTTTACCTAGTCCAAAGAGAGCCAACATCCAGCTCACAACCCTGTCAATCAAAGAAAGCCTTTCCTGCACCTTTTTCTCTCCTCCCTCCTAGGGCTCCAAATCTGCAGAGGCTAGAAACCTTAGCAGATGAAGGGGCAAGACGGGGTAATCAAGAAGATGCCAACCCTATTCTCTCCCGGAACTGTCTACAACAGTTCCGCCCACCCATCTTTTTCATTTTTCCTATCACCTAAATCCCACCCTTCCGCCATAAACTATAATACTCATTTATTCCCCTTTACTTGGAGAAATGCCCCGGAGTTCCTCTAGTGGGTGATTTCCAGTGTCTCATGTTGCAACAAGTTTAAAAACCGACCTTGTCTAAGGACCATCCCTGGTAGTCTCAGGCTGTGGAGCCTGAAAGCGCTTTCTTGGCTAGCACTATGTTTTGCTGGTCATAGAACGTGCATACTGAGTCACACGTCGGGAGGGGCACACTCTATTCATTTCTCAATTGCTCGGAAAGAGTACGGTCACGGGCAGATGCAGTGACAGAAACTCAGCAGCGGAGGAGAAGCAGCTAGGAGGCACTGTATTCACTGTGAGCCGCGCCTACCAGGGAGCCTCTAGCTGGCCCAAGAAAGCAGAGACAAGCCCTGCGACCGGGCGCCAGGCCAGCCGGGGTAGTGCTCGGAGCGGGTCCGGGCGGCCACCGCGCAGCGTGCCCCGCCCCCTCAATCGCCCTGCCCCTTCCGTCCTGCGGCCCCGCCCTTCTTGCTGCCCCTCCCCTGCTCCCCCTGACCCTTCAGTCCCGCGACCCCGCTGTTCCTCCTCTTCCCTCCCCGCCCCTGCTGGTACCCGTCGGGCTTCGGCGGCGGCCGCCTAAGCCATGGGGACAGCGTCGTCGCTCGTCAGCCCCGCGGGCGGGGAGGTGATCGAGGACACGTACGGCGCGGGCGGCGGCGAGGCGTGCGAGATCCCGGTGGAGGTGAAACCCAAGGCGCGCCTGCTCCGCAACTCGTTCCGCCGGGGCGCGGGGGCGGCGGCGGCGGCGGGGGCCGGGCCCGGGTCGCTGCCCCGCGGGGCGGGCGGCGGCGGGCTGCTGGGGGCCAGCTTCAAGTCCACTGGCTCGTCGGTGCCTGAGCTGGAGTACGCGGCGGCGGAGTACGAGCGGCTCAAGAAGGAGTACGACATCTTCCGGGTCAGCAAGAACCAGGAGTTGTTGTCCATGGGCCGCCGCGAGGCCAAGCTGGACACGGAGAACAAGCGGCTGCGGGCCGAGCTGCAGGTAACGCCGCCGCGGTGCGCGTCGGGGTGCCCACGACACGGTGGCCGCTCCCCAACCGCACCTCCACCTGCGCGCATGCCAGGCGGGACTCGGGACACCTGACCCCTTCCTGGTCCATCCTGTCTCTTCTCCAAACCAAGTAGTTTTGAAAGTTGGGAGGAATCCCATCCAAATTTTAATTTGAAAGGCTATTACTCTCTTTGGGTCTAAAATGATTTTTTAACTCCCCTCCCCTTCTCCTATTTCTGGTTCATTCATTAGGACACGTGACATAATCAGCCGAAAAGTGTTATGAAGAAAATGCCTCCAGGGACACACACGAAACACACACACACGACTTTGATGACAAGTGAAGCAATTCAAACTCTTAGGAGTTTTACCTGCTTCCCCAAATTTTGCATACCTCCAGGGTGGTGCACCTGTCTTGGTTTCTTTGTGCATTTTAATCGCTCTTGGGTTTTGATGATCTTGACATGACTTTTTCTGGAAGCTGCCTGATTCTCTCCATCTTAACTGTTGTGTTTGAAAACTTTCTCCAAAGGTAGTTAAATTCCCACAGTCCATTTGATTAATTCACCCTAAAAGCAATTACTGCGTGCCCTCCAAGTAGCAGGCCTGTTTTAATTTACTAAAATAGCATATAAAGCAAGAGGTTGCTTTTCTGTGAACAAAGTTCAGAGACTTTTTTCCATCGGTTTCGTGCTCCTCTGATGGTTGGTGTGTCATTTGTTTACTCTTCACTATGGGAAAGACTTCTAGGCAGCCCAAGAGTTCCTGGACTCATCACAGTATGGGTGAAATAAGTATCTCAGACTGATTTTTCTAAAAGAAGGAAGCCTACTGTCTTCTAATCTAGTCATTTTTCTAGTCAGGTTTTTTTTAACCCCATCATTAGCTATTATGTAAGTAATCAGCACTATTATCTGAGAAGAATAAGTATCAGCCGTCTATCTTTTGTGCTATCAATTTTGCTACTTGGCAGCCTGCATTTAAAATGGCCTTATGGGTACAGGTGAAACTTACTAAATGCAGAATACAAATGTCTTCATACAATCACTAAGAAAATGCCATGAAGGCTATGTTAAACAGTTTGATGAAAACATTTCAACTTGTATATGAAATCAGCACATTGTACCCCTTGATCGCACTAATATATGTAGCTAAGATTTAATAAAAATATGTATATAAAAAGAAAATTAAAATTGTAAGTAAATAAAAATGCCCAAATGAACAAATAAAAAGTAAATAAATAAAGTGTGAAAAATAAAATAAAATGGCCTTATACATGGCAAATATCTGATTTCCTATGTCCAAGAACTTCCCAAAGGACACTGCACATTGGAAACTGTGACATGGCAGAAAGAGAAGAAGGCCAAACCAAGCCGGGCAGAGTGAAGTAAGGGTGGGCAAATATCACAGTCCCAGATTACTCCTGTCACCAATCCTGATTCCTTATGAAACACCTTGGTTCCTTTTGCACATATCTAGGAATGAAAAAAACTCTTTGATAATTATTTTATTCATTAAGTCAGAGGCCTGCAATGTATTAAGCACTACGAAGGGCTCAGAGGATAGTACGGTGAGTAACACTTAGTGCCGAGGACCATACTGTCTCCTAGAATTGCTTATCCATCACTTAAGCCTGACAAATTGTACTTTTATTCTATTAAAGATAGGAAAACTAAGGTGTAAGGCACTGATGGAGTATTTTGAAAAAAAATATTAATTTCCGATGAAAGCTTAATGTTGAAGTGGCTTTGTTATAGTTCAAGCATGCTTGCATTTTTTTCTATTACGTGCTTGGATAAAATGGCACCATGTAGTTCTTGATAATTGTATAACAGTAAGTAGGCTGTTAAAATTCGAAGATATGTAACATACGTATAAGAATGCAAAATTCAGAAGCAAGACTATTTCTGTTAGGAAATAACAAGGCAAATTATCCCAGGCACTTCAGAAAACTTATCAGAAGATACTTCGGGAAAAAGAGAGTGCTTTAGAAGCAAAATACCAAGCAATGGAGAGAGCAGCAACATTTGAACACGACAGAGATAAAGTTAAAAGACAATTCAAGGTAAGTTCTTCACATTTTTCCCCTCAAAAGTTACATGGAATAAAAGCAGTGTATTTTCAAAGTTTATTATACTGCTATGAGTATGTGGGAATAAATCATGTAAATCATAAATGTAAAAGAACTAGAGTAGAGATGGACACAGTAAACTTGAGACAGTTTTGAAGAAAAGGTATAACACTGAACATTTTAGCAGGGATTTTTTTAAAAGGGAAATTTTGTAGGCAGGGCAAAGCATTTGGAAATGTTTGGGGATGTTGTGCGTAGGAGGCCAGGACTGGTGTTTAGTGGGAGAGAGACGAGTTTACCGAACACCACGCAGTGCACGTGGCAGTCCATACCACAGACACAAGGCTGCAGGAATTCCAGTTGTGAAACAGGTAGGAGTACTGGCATGTTCATCCTAGAACAGAGGAGATCCAGGGCTGAGTGAATGTTGGCTTTGTGAATCTGAGATTTTTTTCCCTTACGAGTCAATGACATAACTTTGATTATGAAAAAAGTTTCAAAATAAAATTCTTCTTTTTAAAGATTTTTAGGGAGACCAAAGAAAATGAAATTCAGGACTTACTGAGGGCCAAGCGAGAGTTGGAGAGCAAACTTCAGAGACTACAGGCTCAGGGTATCCAAGTATTTGATCCTGGGGAGTCTGATTCAGATGACAACTGTACAGATGTTACTGGTAAATTTATTTCCTCTTCTCAATATTTTGCGCTTTCAGCATAGCTCTGATGATATTATAGAGCCAACTTTGAATTCTGCTATATTCTTATTACTTGTTTGTATTCAGTTATTACTTTGCTGTTACAAATAGAGTCATTTCTTTCTTTCCTTCTCTTGTTCTTTCTCTCTCTCAGCTGTTAGGGCACCTCTCCACCATGAAATATATGAACTCAGGGCTGAGATTCCTTGTATCTTGTTACTCTGCCAACCCTAACCCTTTTTTTTCTAAGGTAGCTGCTCCAGGTCCCACATCTACATTTTAAGTCAAGGTAAAGAAAGATGGGGGAAAACACATTCTGTTCTTTGAAGGTCCAACACAAAATCACTTCTGCTCAAATCCTACTGGCCAGAACTGTGCCTAGAAAGGTTGGAAAGTATAACGAATAACCAGGCAAATAAGTGTCTAGCTAAAATGCAGGATTCTGTTACTAAAGGAAGAAGGGGAGAACAGATATTGGAGTTAGTAGTCTCTGCAACATTATTTTTCTAAATACTGATGTATTTGTAACTATCATTTAGGATACCTGCATTTTATTTCATTTTGTGGTTTCTAATGTAGTTTGTGAGGCATTCACAAAGTTTTTGTTTCACAATTAAATGTATAAAATATGTTTTTTTAGAAATAAAAGCCTGAAATCACTGAATGAAGAGGTTCACCATGTTCTAGAAAATATTTGATGCTGGAGAAAGAAGTCTATTTTGAATCCAGTAGAAAAATGCAGTTACTCTCCTATTTATAAGGAACTATCATTATATTCTTAGAAGCTGATGCATTTTGGAGTAAAATATAGTAACTGACAATAATTCCTTCTTAATTTTCATTTTGGTGTCATTGAACTCTGACCATCAGCCTGAGACTTTTATTACCTACTTCTAAGAAAAAAAGAAGTGATTTTTTTTTTTAGAGACAGAGTCTTACTGTATTGCCCTCGGTAGAGTGCCGTGGCATCACAACTCACAGCAGCCTCCAGCTCTTGGGTTTGGTGATTCTCTTGCCTCAGCCTCCCGAGTAGCTAGGACGACAGGTGCCCTCCACAATACCTGGCTATTTTGTTGTTGTTGTTGCAGTTTGGCCAGGGCCAGGTTTGAACCTACCACCCTCGGTATATGGGGGCGGCACCCTACTCACTGAGCCACAGGCACCATCCAAAAAGAAGTGATTCTTACTTGTTAAGAGTGACTGAGAAAATGCTTTTATGCCCCAACATTAGTCTTAATATTTATTTCAGCATTGAAATGTACAAATGTACAGTGTTCCAAAACTATTGTAATTACCTTTGCCAGTTAACAAACATTAAATTCCTTTTCAAGATCTTTCTTTTTCATATTTTGATTTAAATATGAAGAAAGAACACTTGAGGGAATAATACCCATTTGAGAGTCAGAGAGCTACAAATAATAAACTCAGTTTTGCAAAAGATTTAGCTCAAATTGCACTTTACTTACAGTTAGTCAAGGATGCCATATGGGTATTCTGTCATACTTCATTAGAAAATCATTAACATCTTCATAAGTAGATATTGATTCAGAAATTAATTTTGTTGCTCTGGGAGGTTAAAAAGGATGCACTCCATGCTGCAAGGAGCTTACATGCAAATGAATTACGAGTATTAATTACTAGTATGCTAGTAACAGTCTGCCTTTGAAGTTCTTTCTTTTAGATTTTAATTGATACCTAAGCTGTACATTTAAAAAGTCATTTTTAGAATTTTTTGGTGAGGTGTTTTTAACTGCCCTCTTACTGCAATTCCTTTGTTTATTATATTATTTCTTTTCATTTTTCTCTTTTTAATCCCTTCTTTGGATTTGAGGTAATAACCAGAACCACGTTTACTACTACCTTACAACTTTGCCAAAAATTGGTGGCAAAGTACTTTCAAAATTGTTTGTTTATTGTATTTATAATATTGTATTTTTTAATGGGAAATCTTGTTTAGTATATGTAATGAGTTTGTGAGCAATCAGTAGCTTTGTTTTTCCAAGATAAAAATTTCTTGCTTCAACAGCTGCTGGAACCCAGTGTGAATACTGGACTGGCGGAGCCCTGGGAAGCGAGCCTTCCATAGGGAGTATGATACAACTTCAGCAGTCCTTCCGGGGCCCTGAGTTTGCCCACAGTTCTATAGATGTGGAAGGACCCTTTGCAAATGTCAATAGAGGTAACACATGCCATTTAACAATTACTTGTCTGGTGGTGTTGACTGTTCATGTTCTGTGATGAGAAGAGACTAGAACTACCATCAGCAGAGCATGGAATTTGTATTCTGGGTGCCTTCCATTGAGAAGCCATCGTGCCTGGAGGCTTTAACTGACAGGATGATGAGGTTACATTATTCATGTTGGGATCAGACGGTTCTCTGACCAGCTTTGCCAAAAACCAGGTTCTAGTCACGGTGCTTCCAATCTAAATTGTCAGTGTTTCAGTTGCACAGCAAGAGTCTAATGTAGATTAACTGAAAAGCAGTAGTTATAGTCTTCCGCTCTTCTTCTTTGATGATGTTGAAGGTAAGATAGAGCAGGCAGTAGAAGGAAATACAAAGAGCCCTGTAAGGTAAAGTAGTACCATTGGCCCCTGCGTAACTGTGAGTTCCACATACGTAGATTCAACCAGCCAGGGATCAAGCATACTTGGGGGAAAAATCAATTAAAAATAACTATATAACATAAAAATAATACAAATTAAAAATAGCATAATAACTATTTACATACCTTTTGTGTTAAAAGTAATCTAGAAAGGATTGAAGTATCGGGAGGAAGTGTGTTGGTTACATGGAAATACCATACCATTTTGTATAAGGCTCTTGAGCATCTGTAGATTTTGGTATAGGAGGGAGGTTTTTCTGGAACCAGGTCCCCGTGGATACAGAGGGACAACTGTATTCTTAGTCAAAAGAATATTTTCATCATATAACCTGGTGTCCAAAACAGCTCTAGGATTCTGTTCAGAATTTCAGTATCAGTGCAAACCTCAGAAGTTATAAGTAGTTCATTTCTACTCTTTTTTCTTAAAACTGTAAAATCATTTCTCTATTAGCAAAATGAAGATCATTTTTTAAATTGTATTTTTTGGAGTAGCCACACATGCCTTAAAATTTTCATTTCTACTAAATGTAGGTAATGCGTATAAGGCTACTCTTCATTTTATGCCATTCCTAAACTCTCTTTGACTCAGTGTATTTCAAAAATATAAAGAGAATAAAACTATAGATAAGTCTGAAAATATAGGCTCCGCTCTCACTGGGCGGAGGTTCCTGCCCTGGCCTTTCTTCCTCCCTGGGGCTCGGCCATGGTGGCCGCAGCTCAGGCAGCTGTCCTGGGCCCAGGTGATGACCCAATGTTACAGTGTGCAAACTCCTAGGTCCCACTGGATACTGTGGCATCACCACACATGGACCACCAACCTCTACAATTCTCATCAGAGGAGAAAA
>CAUYRH010072105.1:0-12663 GCA_963574655.1 Perodicticus potto
CGATTCAATAAATGGTATTGGGAGAACTGGATAACCACATGTAAAAGATTGAAACTGGACCCGCACCTTTCTCCACTCACAAAAATTGATTGAAGATGAATAAACGATCTAAATTGAAGGAATCTGAGGCATAAAACAATAATAATCCTCTAAGAGGCCAGGTGTGGTTGTTCATGCCTGTAATCCTAGCAGTCTAGGAGGCCAAGGCAGGTGGATTGCCTGAACTCACAGGTTCAAGACCAGCCTGAGCCAGAGCGAGACCTTGTCTCTAAAAATAGCCAGGCATTATAGCAGGCGCCTGTAGTTCCAGCCACTTGGGAGACTGAGACAAGAGAATCTCTTGAGTCCAAGAGTTGGAGGTTGCTGTGAGCTATTACACCACAGCACGCTATAGAGGGTGACAAAGTGAGACTCATTCTCAAAAAATTAAAAAAAAACGTCCTCAAAGAAAGAGTGTGGAAAACAGTTGAAGTTATCAGACTGGGGAAAGACTTTATGAAGAACATTTCCATGGCAAGTGCAACAGCAACAAAAATAAACAAATGGGACTTAATTAAATTGAATAGCTTCTGTACAGCTAACATGACAACAATCAAAACAAATCAACAACCTTCAGAATGGGAAAAGATATTTACATATTATGAATCAGACAAAAGCTTGATAACTAGGATCTATAGAGAACTTAACTTAATCAACATAAAATAAGCCAATAATCCCTTATAACCGGGGGCAAAAGAAATAACTAGAGCCTTCTCTAAAGAAGAGAGATGGACTTAGTGCCTGTAGCTCAGTGGCTAAGAGGCCAGACACATACACTAGAGAGTACTAGACACATACACCAGGTGAGTGGAAAGAGGAAGGCAGGGGTGGGGGTCACGGTGGGCAACACACCTCTTAGGGGCAGGACACAATTATGAGAGGGACTTTACCTAACAAATGCAATCAATGTAACCTGGTCCTTTGTACCCTCAATGAGTCCCCAATTAAAAAAAAAAAAAATTAAAGGCTCAGTGCCCATAGCACACTGGTTACAGAGCCAGCCACATACACTGAGGCTGCTGGGTTCAAACCCAGCCCAGGCCAGCTAAACAACAATGACAACTGCAACAAAAAAAATAGCCCGGCATTGTGGTGGGCTCCTGTCGTCCCAATTACTCACGAGGCTGAGGCAGGACAATCGCTTAAGCCCAAGAGTTTGAGGTTGCTGTGAGCTGTGACACCATGACACTCTACCCAGGGTGACATAGTGAGACTCTGTCTCAAAAAATAATAATAATAAATACATACAAACAAAAATTATAAAATAAAAAATAATTAAAAAGTACTACAGAAGGATTTATAACAATCACTCATTTTAAGACTAAATTTGGTGAACTTTAGTGAATTTACATAGTTGTGCAACCACCACTACAATCACACAAAAAACTTCTTTTGTTTTTTGAGACAGAGTCTCACTATGTTGCCCTTAGTAGAGTGCTGTGGCGTCAAGCTCCCAGCAACCTCAAACTCTTGGGCTTAAGCGATTCTCTTGCCTCAGCCTCCCAAGCAGCTGGGACTACAGGTGCCCACCACAATGCCCAGCTATTTTTGTTGTAGTTGTCATTGTTGTTTAGCAGGCCAGTCCAAGTCTGAACCTGCCAGCCCTGTTGTATGTGGCCGGCGCCTAACCGCTGAGCATGGCGCCGAGCCCAAAAGAGTTTCTTTATGACCATTTGCACCTGTTTGTTCCCACCACCAGCCTGAGACAACTGCTAATCTGATTTCTAGCTCAATGCCTTTCCTAGAATTTTGTATAAATGAAATCATACACTATGTAGACTTTTGAGTCTGACATGTTTTATTTAGCACAGTGTTTTTGAGGATGGGCAATGTCAAGTGTATCAATAGTTTGTTCCTTCTTATTGCTGAGTAGCATCTCGTGGTATCCACATAACACATGTTGTCCATCCATACACCAGCTGGTGGATATTTGGACTGTTTCCAGGTATTGGCTATTACTACATATAAAAAAAGGCTACTGGGAAAATTGATCTACAAGGTTTTGTGTGGATATGTGCTTCATTTCTCTTGGGTAGATTCCTAATGGCAAAATTGCTAAGTCCTGTGGTAAATTCCTGTTTAACTTTTTAAAAACTTGCTGAACTGTTTCCCAACTGCCTGCATGATTCTGCATTTCCACCAGAAATGAAGGAACCTTCCAGTGTCTCCAGATCCTCACCAACACTTTTTATTGTCAGTCTTTTCTACTTTAGTTTTTCTAGTGGGTGTGTAGTCTCTCTTTGAGGTTGTAATGTGAATTCCCTGATGAATAAAAGTGTTGAGCATCTTTCCATGTGCTCATTTTCCACCTTTATATACTCTTTGGTAACATGTCTGTTCTAATCTTTTGCCTATTTCTAAAGATGGGGTTGTTTGTCTTATTCCTGAGTTATAAGTGTTCCCTATCTATTCTGGATAGGAGTCTTTTATCAGGTATATGTTGCAAAAGATCCTACCAGGCTGCAGCTTGTCTTTTCTTCTCCTGCTGTTTAGAAATTTGAATAGACGGGGGATAAGTTATGAAAGTTTTAAAGCAATTTTAAAACTTGCCCAGAGTACCAGCAAACATGTTGGTTTAGAAATGGAAGCAGTGAAAGCAAAGAACTGAGAGATTTGGGATAGATTTTCAAGGTAGAACCCATAGGATTTGATGATAGATAGGACGTATGATGTGAAGAAGTTATCAAAAATACTCCTATTTTTGGCCAGGCACAGTGCCTCATGCCTGTAATCCTAGCACTCCTGGCAGGCTGAGGTGGGAGGATGGCTTGAGCTCAGAAGTTCAAAACCAGTCAGAAAAAAAAAAAAAAGAAAGGAAGGAAGGAGGGAAGCCAGGTGTAGTGGCAAGCACCTGTAGTTCCAGCTACTCCAGAGGCTGAGGCAGGAAGATGGCTTGAACCCAGGGGTTTGAGTTTGTAGTGAGCTATGTTGACACCACTGCCCTCCAGCTGGGACAACAAAGCAAGCCTTGGAATCCAAAAAACAAACAAATCCTCCTATTTTGATATTTACTGGCATGAACACAGATTATTTGGGAGTGGGAAGGTCAAGAGTTCAGTTTAAGAAACGTAAGATGAGCGGTGCTGGTGGCTCAGTGAGTAGAGCGCCAGCCCCATATACCGAGGGTGGTGGGTTCAAACCCAGCCCTGACCAAACTGCAACAAAAAAATAGCTGGGCATTGTGGTGGGTGCCTGTAGTCCCAGCTACTTGGGAGGCTGAGTCAAGAGAATTGCCTAAGCCTAAGAGCTGGAGGTTGCTGTGAGCTGTGATGCACAGTACTCTACCAAGGGCGATAAAGTAAGACTTTGTCTCTAAAAAAAAAAAAAAGAAAGAAAGAAAAGATGGGCTCGGTGCCTGTAGCTAAGCAGCTACATGCCAGCCACATACACCAGAGCTGGTGGGTTTGAATCCAGCCGGGGCCTGCCAAACAACAGTGACAACTACAACAAAAAACATAGCTGGTTAGGGCGCCGGCCCCATATGCCAGAGGTGACAGGTTCAAGCCCAGCCCCGGCCAAAAACTTCAAAAAAAAAAAAAAATAGCTGGGGTTGTGGTAGACACCTATAGTCCCATCTATTTGGGAGGCTGAGACAAGAGAATTGCTGAAGCCCAAGAATTTGGAGGTTGCTGTGAGCTGTGATGCCACAGCACTCTACCCAGGGAGACATAGTGAGACTCTGTCTAAAAAAAAAAAGAAAAGTGAGTTGTAGATACAGTTCTAAGATCTTGGTGAGACATCCAAATGGAACTATCTAGTAACCAGTGGGAAGGAAATAAGGATCTAGAGCTCAGAGATAAACAAACAAAAAAATTACACAGAATATTATATGCGGCTTGGCACCTGTGGCTCAATGAGCTAAGGCGCCAGCCACATACACCTGAGCTGGCGGGTTCGAATCCAGCCCGGGCCCACCAAACAATGACGACTGCAACCAAAAAATGGCCGGGGGTTGTGGTGGACGCCTGTGGTCCCAGCTACTCAGGAGGCTGAAGCAGGAGACTCACTTGAGCCCAGGAATTGGAGGTTGCTGTGAGCTGTGATGCCACAGCACTCTATCCAGGGTGACAGCTTGAGGCTCTGCCTCAAAAAAAAAAAAAAAAAACAGAATATTATATGCATATAGCATAAATGTAAATAATTTTATAGGCTAGATTCTTAGAAGTGACACTGCTGGACCAATGGATAAAATTTTGATAGATGACAGCAAGATGTCCTCCAAAATGGCTATGACAACTTAGCTCCTACCCTTTCCAGTGCCCTTTCCCCTATCTCTTTACTAAACCTAGATAGGATCAATCTTTTTTATTAGCCCTTTTATATAATTCCTATCCTATGCTATAATTTATAAAATAACTGAAAAACAGAATCTCATTTTGATTCACACTTCCCTAGTTTCGGTTTGAACAACTAAGTAAATGGGCCACTCATATCTCATCCTTTGCGGTTTCTCAATTCCTATTGTTTGACCTTTTATTATTATTATTTTAATGATCACAGGAGCTCTTTACGCTTCGTGAGTATTTACCTTTTGTCTGTTATATACACCACACATGTTTTCTCCTAGATTGTCTCTTATCTTTTACTTTGTTTATGGTAACTTTCATATAAAACACTTTTAATTTTATGAGAACACATCTGTTCAACTATTCTTTCGTGGCTTCTAGGTTTGTGCCTTCCTATCCTGAAAAATTACTAAAATAAGTTTTGTTTTAGTACATCATAGTATGGTTTCTCATGGGCTAGCCTTTAAGCAATTTAGAATTTATGTTACACATCCTCTGAGATAGGAATGTGATCGGATCAAACCCCACCCAAACAGGGTGGGCCGGCCTAAAAGAATCAACCTCCCACCCTACCCCACGGGATGTCCCACCTGGGAAAGGTAAACGGGCCAACCCTCAGCCTTACAACAGATGTCCAAACCACCCCCACCTTCCCGACCTTTAAAACCCTGGATTTCTTCCCAGTTGGAAATCCTTCCCCACCTGCACCCAGGTGTAATAAAGCCATTTCCATCGCACAAACTGGGCCTCCCTTTTCTTTTTGTCTTGAGCCTCAGAAAATCTTTCATCTTTGGCTCCATTACCTTTCAGAATGAACTTTCTTTTTCCTTCTGTAAATAATAGCTGACTTTCTCAACAGCATTTATTGAATATTTCATCATCCCCCCCTTAATAAGGAAAGTTACCTTTAGGAGCAGTGCCTATTGCTCAGTGGGTAGGGTGCTGGCCCCATATACTGAGCGTGGTGGGTTCAAACCCAGCCCCGGCCAAACTGCAACCACAACAAAAAGTTACCTTTAACATAATAACTCCCCATAAACACATACACAAGTGTTACTGGATTGTCTAAAGTAGATCTAAGATCTAAGACATTCTTTTTTATGATAAGACATTACTGTAATTAAAAGTAGTTCCTGATAATAAAATCATAGCATCAGGCTCAGCGCCTGTGGCTCAACGGGCTAAGGCACCAGCCACATACACACGAGCTGGCGGGTTCAAATCCAGCCCTGGCCCGCCAAACAACAATGACGGCTGCAACCAAAAAATGGCCGGGCATTGTGGCAGGCGCCTGTAGTCCCAGCTACTTGGGAGGCAGAGGCAGAAGATTCGCTGGAGCCCAGGAATTGGAGGTTGCTGTGAGCTGTGAAGCCACAGCACTCTATCTGGGGTGAAAGCTTGAGGTTCTCCCTCAAAAAAAAATCATAGCATCAGCTGTATGTGTGCTTATCTTTTTTAGCAGAGGGTTATGGACCCAGTTCAGAGAAATAAGAGCCAAGCCTTTATGAAACTGCTGCTTTAAAAGGAAAGTGTAGACTATGTCACACAACATCCAACTACATTAAATGCCTATTGACCCAGATTTTTCATGATGATTTTATGCAACAGTTTCTACATTAGCTTCGGTAGCTTCAGAGTCTATGTGGAGCTAAACAGCTAAGTTCAGTATAGATTCCTGACCACAGAGGTAAATGTCAAGGAAAAAGTCAATAAAAGCTGCAAATAATTTGATGTTGTTTCTGAGAGATTTCATCACAAGGTGATAAATAAGTTAAGACGAGGGTCAATAATGGACGAGCAGTGCCTAAATCTCTCCTGCTTATCCTATAAACTTAACCTGAGAGACCCCCGCTGAAATTTGTCCAGGAGAAACCTACTGAAAAACATTTTATATTTAATAACTAGTGAACTAAAGGTCTATAATCTGTGAGGAATAGAGAATTGACCTTTAAGAAAATGAAATAGACCATACTTTTAAGTCCCACCAGATGGGACCATCCTGATAGGGCAAAAATATAAGCAAATGCTGCAAATTAGAAACCATTATTCCACAAGCTTTTCATACCCTAGAAATAGGAAATTTCTACCAGACACTTTGTTTACTGGGCCCTTGCTACATAAGAATGTGTTCTCAGATGCAGCCAGGAAAAGACTTAGGGCTGATTTCCTTACTTTTGTTTGTTTTTTATTTTGCTTGTTTTAAGGTATGAGATCTCAACTATGTTGTCCAAGCTGGAGTGCAGTGGCTATTCACAAGTGCTAACGTAGTGCACGATAGCCTTCAACTCCTGGGCTCCAGCAATCCTCCCGCCTCAGCCTCATAAGTAGCTGGGACTGCAAGCACACACCACTGCTCCCTATTTGCTTTTCCCTATTGTTATGTCCCTGAGAAAATAAGAGCCAGGATTTTCAGTTGAGTCAGTCCTAGCATTCTCATTTAAACAAGAGCAATTTACTAAATACCTTTTTCTCTAAATCCATAATATCAAAATAGTAACTGTTTATGGAGCAATTAGTTGTACCACTCAGCGTCATAAATGTCATACATTTGTTCTCACTACTATTTCACTACTATTTACAAGAACCCTATTAAGTATCATTGTCTGCCTTTTTTTGAGACAAACATTCACTATGTTGCCCAGTAGAGTGCTGTGGCACCACAGTTCACAGCAACCTCCAACTCTTGGGCTTAAGCAATTCTCTTGTCTCAGCCTCCCGAGTAGCTGGGACTACAGGTGCCTGCCACAACACCCAGCTATTTTTTGGTTGTAGTTGTCATTGTTGTTTGGCAGGCCTGGGTTGGGTGCAAACCCGCCAACTCTGGTGTATGTGGCTGGCACCCTAGCCACTGAGCTATAGGCACTAAGCCTCATTGTCTGCCTTTTATGGATGAGAAAATGGAGGTTTGAAGAAGTTAAATTACTTAAACTAATGTAGAGGGTAGCTGTGATTTAGATCTAAGGGCTGCTGATGCCAGAGCACATGCTCTTAACCTCTATACTATACCAGCTCAAAGAAGGGAGAGAAAGGAAGGCTTAGGGTGATGGACAATAGATAAGTAGGTCATAGTTTCTTTGCTTCACAAAGATGACAAGAAATGGGATTTTTATCTAGATTTCTCTAAAGAAAAATGAGAAGGATAGATATCTATTTTGCTAAGCCCAAGTACATGAATTGCCCTACAGATGGGTGCTTACTTTACATAAGAAGTTGATAACTGGGTCCAGACCTGGTGTCTCACACCTGTAATCCTAGCACTCTGGGAGGTCAAGGCAAGTGGATTACTTGAGCTCAGGAGTTTGAGACAGCGGAAAGGAAGAGCAAGACCCCATCTCCAAAAATAGCGTGGCATTGTGACAAGTGCCTATAATCCTAGCTACTTGGGAGTTTGAGGCAAGAGAATCTCTTGAGCCCATGAGTTCGAGATTACTGTGAGCTATGACACTACAGCACTCTACCCAGGGTGACAAAGTGAGACTGTCTAAAAAAAACAGAAGAAGAAGAAGAAGAAGTGGATGATTAATAATTTAGCTGATTTGGGGCAGCACCTGTAGTGAGTAGGGTGCCGGCCCCATATACCAAGGGTGGCAGGTTCAAACCCAGCCCTGGCCAAACTGCAACAAAAACAGACGGGCATTGTGGCGGGTGCCTGTAGTCCCAGCTACTTGAGAAGCTGAGACAAGAGAATCGAGTAAGCCCAAGAGCTGGAGGTTGCTGTGAGCTGTGACACCACAGCACTCTACCAAGGGCAACAAAGTGAGACTCTGCCTCAAAAAAAAAATTAATAAAGTAAAAATAATAATAATAATTTAGCTGATTTTTTAAGATTGTTTTTCTCTCGTACAACAAAAGGCAGGCTCAACTCATCTAAACTGGGAATCATCTGCACAAACTTTTCTTCTTCCCACCATAAATATTTCAGTTTAGTTTCAAACTACAAATAGAAAATATATTTTGTCATCTTATATTAGTTTGTTCAGTGTTGGCACAGATTACATTCAGTTCATTTTAAGCATTTTTTAATTTGATGTTATTAAAGGTAAGGGACATCAAAAAAAAAAATGGCCGGGCGTTGTGGCGGGCGCCTGTAGTCCCAGCTACTTGGGAGGAGGAGGCAAGAGACTCGCTTGAGAACAGGAATTGGAGGTTGCTGTGAGCTGTGATGTCACAGCACTCTATCCAGGGTGACAGCTTGAGGCTCTGTCTCAAAAAAAAAAAATATATATATATATATATAAACTATGAGCAGCTCCTGTGGCTCAGTGAGTAGGGCACCAGCCCCATATACCGAGGGTGGCAGGTTCAAACCCAGCCCTGGCTAAACTGCATCAAAAAATGGCCGGGCATTGTGGTGGGCGCCTGTAGTCCCAGCTACTTAGGAGGCTGAGGCAGGAGAATCGCCTAAGCTCATGAGTTGAAGGTTGCTGTGAGCTGTGACTCCACGGCACTGTACCCAGGGTAATAAAGTAAGACTCTGTCTCTAAAATACATACATACATACATACATATATATCTATATCTATAGATATAGATATATACTAGAAGTCACATTTGATGGGAAAGCAAACCACTTTTCATCAAAGTTATAAGTGTGCCCCTCACCCAGACAGTGTGCATTGTACCTATGAGGTGTGAACTTGCCCCTCCCTTCTTATCCTCTCCCACCTGCTTGTTTTCCATGGACTTTTACCACCAAAACATTTGTACCCCTGTAATATTCTGAAATTAAAAAATAAAAATAATGAAAACATACTTTGCTGAGTGGAACAATTTTTTTAATGAGTGGAATAATTTTCAAAACTCAGATGTCTGTTACTTTCAGATAAAAATGCAAAGAGGGTGGAAGAAATAAAGAAAAGTGCCAAGGTGGGGCTCGGCACCTGTAGCTCAGCAGTTAGGGCACCAGCCATGTACACCTAAAGTGCCAGTTTCGAATCCAGCCCAGGCCTGCCAAACAACAATGACAACTACAACCAAAAAATAGCTGGGTGTTGTGGCAGGTGTCTGTAATCCCAGCTACTTGGGAGGCTGAGGCAAGAGAATTGCTTAAGCCCAAGAGTTGGAGGTTGCTGTGAGCTGTGATGCCATGGTACTCTACTGAGGGCAACATAGTGAGACTCTGTCTAAAAAAAAAAAAAAAGAAAGAAAAGTGCCAAGGTGGGGTTGGATGTCACAGAGTGGCTGGAAATATTGCCTGAATTTCAAGTCAAGTAGCTGAGCAATCAAGGTCATAGGCAATTCCCACCACCACCAGGAGAACGTCCCTTTGTCCCGTAGAGCAGCCCACTCTTGTCAAAGGGGAAGAGATTTGGATTTACACCTCTAAACTGAAAGGAATCACAACTGATTTCATTATTCTTTTGTTTTTCTAAACTAGTCAAATACATTATTCAAAATATCAAATCATATTCATCACTTAACTGGAACTCTGTTTCTCATCTATAAAATATGTTAGGTTGAATGATGTATTGGTCTGATCTTGCTCAATAACTATATGATTCTACAAGTTCATGATTATAGAAAAAATAAATTGGCACAATAGCAGTTCTGGGGGAAAAATGTACCAGAGTAATTATCTCATCATGAACTGAGAAGCACAAACAGGTGGCTGAATATAAGAATAGCATCTAAATCAAAGGAGGTAACAACTTCAGGCACTCTGTACTTCCCAGCCCACATTCAGAATCTTATAATTTGTTTTAAGATATACATTCTAACAATGACACTGATGAAGTGTAACCAGTGTAGGGTGACCCGGGTGGTGAGACCTTAGGATATCACGTGCTCTAAAAAACCTCAGAAGGAGCCTGAAGGGTAAGGATTGTGTGCTTGGGGCTTCTAGTGAGATTCTCTTCCCGCAGCCTTACCACCAGAAACTAGCTAGGAGCCCAAACCAGAGAAAGAGGCTGTAAATGGTTTTGTCACCCACCTTCTCCTGAGAGAGCCCCAGGGCCGGTGTCATTATGCCTCACCTCCCTATTTACCTTAATCATCCACAGGCTTGCACGGACCAATCTCCCATCCTTCCTGAATCACACAAACCTATCTACTATGTCCTAAGGGGCTCACAGTGTTCTCCACTTCGTGTGCTCCCCAAGGCCCCTATACTGCTGCACCTAGATCCTTCTCAAGTGGATGATAGTTTGTTCCACATTAGAGATGGTGTGAGCATCCTTGCTTCTCATTTACACATAAAAATTAATTACCCTCCCTATTCTCACAAAAATTAAACTCTTTTTTTTTTTTTTAAAGTAGAGTGCTGTGATGTCACAGCTCACAGCAGCCTCCAGCTCTTGGGCTTAGGTGATTTTCTTGCCTCAGCCTCCCGAGTAGCTGGGACTACAGGCACCGGCCACAACACCCAGCTATTTTTTTGTTGCAGTTTGGCCAGATCAGGTTCAAACCTACCACCCTCAGTATATGGGGCCAGCACCCTACTCACTGAGCCACAGGTGCCACCCCCCCCAAAATTAAACTCTTTAAAGAACATTCGGTTAGACTCTTATATCCAATACTCTTTCATTTTACAATCATCCATCAACCTCCCATTGCTCACCCTCGTCCCGTGAAGATCTGAAGCTCATGGTTTTTTAGATTCTCTCTCTACCACAAATGCTGTCATCAATCTGGATGACTTGACAATTCAAATATGCACCAACCTCCTACATTGGAACAATGAGCAGCTGTTTTTTCCAGTTGTAAAACCTGTGCAAGGTAATACCTAATACGATGTAAATGTTATGCAAATAGTTGTTATACTGCATCATTTAGAGAATAATGACAAGAAAATGTCCATACATGTTCAATATAGATGCAACCATACTTTTTTTTTTTTTTTTTTGAGACAGTGCCTCAAGCTGTCACCCTGGGTAGAGTGTTATGGCATCACAGCTCACAACAACCTCCAACCCCTGGGCTCAAGTGATTCTCCTGCCTCAGCCTTCCAAGTAGCTGGGGCTACAGGTGCCCGCCACAATGCCCAGCTATTTTTTTGGTTGCAGCCATCATTGTTGTTTGGCAGGCCCGCGCTGAATTCAAACCCACCAGCTCAGGTGTATGTGGCTGGTGCTTTAGCCACGTGAGCCACAGGCACCGAGCCATTAAGCGATTCTCTTGCCTCAGCCTCCTATGTAGCTGGGACCACAGACACCTGCCACAACACCAGGCTATGTTTTTGGTTGTAGTTGTTATTGTCGTTTCACAGGTCTGGGATGGATTCGAACCCGCCAGCTCTGATGTATGTGGCTGGTGCCTTAGCCACTTGAGCTACAGGTGCCGAGCCACCATACTTTTTTTCTTTTTTTAATATTTCCAGTCCATGTTCGGTTGAATCCATAGATATGGAATTCATGAAAAAAAAAAATACCAACTGCACTAAGCCCCTGCAGGGCTGAGGCAATTTAACTCATCCTATTATCTTTAACAAATCTAGTAAGGTACATTGCACATAGCAGATTATTAAATATTTGTGACATGAAAAAACAAATGTGTGAAATTACATTTACTCACGCTTAACTGAGTCAGGCGCCTGACATGCTGTGCAGAGTCCTGGCAGATGGAGAATGCAGGGAGTCAAATTTACATGTGAGTTATCATTTACTGCCTGATGAGCTCATCAGATGAGTCAGTAACCAGGTTTCTGATGTTCTTGCACAGAGTCAGATGGCAAATACAAAACTTACTTGCTTCTGGGCAGCGCCTGTGGGTCATCAAGTAGGGCGCTGGCCCCCATATACTGAAGGTGGCGGGTTCAAACCTGGCCTCGGCCGAACTGCAAAAACAGAAACATAGCCGGGCGTTGTGGCAGGCGCCTGTAGTCCCAGCTACTCGGGAGGCTGAGGCAAGAGAATCGCCTAAGCCCAGGAGTTGGAGATTGCAGTGAGCTGTGACGCCATGGCACTCTACTGAGGGCAATAAAGTGAGACTCTATCTCTACCAAAAAAGCAAACAAACAAAAAAAAACTTACTTGCTTCTAACAACTTTAAAGGAAAGAAATTATAAAAATAAAGCATGCTTACTTCAGAAAATTGAAAGCATACCCAAAAATTATTAGGTTGGACAATTAAATTTCTGAACCAATCTTAGAAAAAGTATGAGCTGGCTCAGTGCCTGTGGCTCAACGGGCTAAGGCACCAGCCACATACACCTGAGCTGGTGGGTTTGAATCCAGCCTGGATTAACCAAACAACAATGATGGCTGCAACCAAAAAATGGCCGGGCGTTGTGGCGGGCGCCTGTAGTCCCAGCTACTTGGGAGGCAGAGGCAAGAAACTCGCTTGAGCCCAGGAATTGGAGGTTGCTGTGAGCTGTGCTGCCACAGCACTCTATCCAGGGTGA
>CAUYRH010072106.1:0-10744 GCA_963574655.1 Perodicticus potto
CTTATAACAGTGAAATTGCTTTCTCTTTTGTTTTGTGATTTTTTTTTTGAGGTGAAATTTAAGTTTTTGTGTGAGTAGTACTATTATACCTATCTTGAGTGTCTTGCTTGTACTGTATCACATCATACCTTTGTTTAATTCTTTTTTTTTTTTTTTTTTTGAGACAGAGCCTCAAGCTGTCACCCTGGATAGAGTGCTGTGGCATCACAGCTCACAGCAACCTCCAATTCCTGAGCTCAAGCGATTCTCCTGCCTCCGCCTCCCAAGTAGCTGGGACTACAGGTGCCCACCACAATGCCTGGCCATGTTTTGGTTGCAGCCGTCATTGTTGTTTGGCGGGCCCTTGCTGGATTCGAACCTGCCAGCTCAGGTGTACGTGGCTGGCGCCTTAGCCCATTGAGCCACGGGTGCCGAGCCACCTTTGTTTAATTCTTAATGAACTGTTCACTTGTTTAAAAAAAAAAAAGCTGTTGGAAAAGCATTGGTTACATAATAAACAGTCAAAAAAATAAAAAAAATAAAGATTTAAAACAAAGGAAAATTTTAAAGACAGAATATACATAGCAAATATTGACAACAGTATTTAAATCTAATAATTTATTGTTCAAAATATCACATATATACACTACAAAAATGCCTTTCCTATCCTTTCCTGTGGTCTGTTTTATACAATGTGAGGCAGGAGTAGGGCGCCAGCCCCATATGCCAGAAGTGGTGGGTTCAAACCCAGCCCCGGCCAAAAATAAAAAACCTAGGTTCTTAGATTCATGGCTTAACTCCATAAATTACTAGATGTAGAATCATAAACAATTTTTGATGTCTCAGTTTCCACATCTATATAGTGGAAAAGTGGAGAAAATAAGATTACTCATAGAATTTATATGAGTTAATATTTGTAAAGGATTGGAATAATTTCTGGTAGGTAATAAATAGTCAATAAATACTACCTATTATAAACATTATAACTGATAAGTCTTGGTGTTTAATCAGGTAAGTCCCCTCTCTTAATTACTATTCTTCAAAAATTATTTTGACAATCCAAGGCTATCTTCTACTTCTATATAAATTCCAGGACAAACCTGTCAAGTTCTGTGAAAATCCTGTTGGGAATTTGACTCCTTCTTGCATTGTATTACTGTAAGAATTGTCACTGAGTGTTTCTATATACTGTATATACCCATCCATTTATTTAAGCTTTTCACTTTGTCCTTAAGTAAAAGTTCATAATTTTTCATAAAGTTCTTACTCATTAAATCATTTACTTTATACTCTGTGTTCCTACTGTGAATTATTTGTCACTGCAGGGATTCAGATATTTCATGATATGTAAAGCACAAAGAGATGGGCCAGATAACCTCTTGTAATCTTAAATATGTTTCTCGGAAGTGAGAACAATCTAAGGACTTATGATTATTTTATATTATATTTATTAATTGTTAAAGAAAATTGAGATATAAGCTAATTCTGTGCCAATAATTAGAATCAAAATAATTTAATTAAACTATTATTATAAATAACTAGTAAATTAAAATAACCATAAAATTTTTAGTTTTACTGATAAGCTGAATTATTATAAATGTTAAATATTCAAGAAAAATTGGTCCTATTAGACACTTCTTCCATACTATTTTTGTCCCATATCTATAATATTTCAAAGATATTTCTATATTAAAACTTTGCATTTAGGGCAGCACCTGTGGCTCAGAGGAGTAGGGCACCAGCCAAATATGCCAGAGGTGGCAGGTTCAAACCTAGCCCTGGCCAAAAACTTCAAAAAAACAAACAACAACAAAAAAAACTTTGCATTTAAATGTAAAATCCCCACAACTATCAGAAAGTATTTTCAGTAATTATTTGTTTCCAAGCATAAGAAATACATTTTTAAAAGAATGCTTTATGCCTTGTCCTGGTAAGAACAGCCTGCAAACTGTTAATAGAAATTGGGAACTTTCTCAACCTCATAAAGGATATCTATGAAAAACCCACAGTTAACATCAAACTTAATGGAGGACTAAATGCTTTCCTTTTAAGATCATGAGCAAAACAAGGTTGTCTACCCTCACCACTTCAATTTGACATTTTTCTGGAGGTTCTAGCCAGGGCAACTAAAAAAGAAAAAGAAATAAAGGTATCCAAAAAGAAAAGTAAGAAGGAAAACTATCTGTATGTATAGATGACACGATCTTATCATCTATAGATTGTGTGCGTGTATGTGTGTATTAGAATAAATGAGTTTATCGATCTTGCAGGATACAAGACCAATGTGCAAAAAAAATCAGTTGTATTTCTATACACGTGCAATGAACAATTCAAAATTAAGGGGTAAAATCATTTATAATAGCACCAAAATAAAATAAAATAATTAGGAATAGATTTAACAAAGGAGGTATGAAAATTATACACTCTGAAAACTAAAAAAACATTGTTGATATAAGTTGTACAGGATCTAAATAAGTAACAAACATCTCATATTCAAAGACCGGAAAGACTTACTGTTTAGATGGCAATAGTCTTCAAATTAATTTATAGATTCAACACAATCCCCATCAGAATTCCAGTTGGATACTGTGTGGAAATTGACAGACTGACTCTAAAATTCAAATGGAATTTCCAAGAACACAGAATAGCCAAACAATCTTGATATAGAAGAGTAAGGCAGATGTCTCACATTTACTGATTTCAAAACTCACTACAAAGCAACAGAAAACAAGACAGTGTTGTACTACTATAAATCTCTAGACATAGAAGTGAGAACCCAGAAATAGACCCCTGTTACTTTAGTCAACTGATTTCAACAGGGTGCCAAGCCAATTCAATGTGCAAAGAATAGTACCTTCAAGAAATGATGTTGGGAAAACTGGATATTGACACACACAAAAACAAAGTCAGAACCTTACTTCACACCATATAAAATAACTAAAAATAGACCAAACACCTAAATATAAGAGCTAAAACTATAGAAAATGAATAGAAATGTATCTTTGTGACCCTGGGTTAGATACAGACATATTATATATGACACCAAAACATAAGCAACACAAGAAAAAATAAGTGATATTTCATCAAAATTAAAAACTTCTGTGCATTGCAGGACATCATCAGAAGAGTGAATGATTACCTACAGAATGGAACAAAATATGTACACATTCTATAGATGACAAGAGACTTGTAACCAGAATACATAAATAACTCTTTCAACTCAAAAATAATGATCAGAAGAGGAATAATTAATGATCCCATTAAAAATTGGTAAAGTCATCATAGTTTCCTAATCCAACATAAAAATACCTTAGAAGTTGTTACACCAATGCTCACAACAGAAAGAAAAGCTGAATAAGCTAAAATTAACAAATCTTCTTAGCACTAACAGAGATTTGAGGGCACAGGGAAAACTACTAGTCTTATAGCTGTTCAGAGAGACAGATGCTGAGAGATTTAACTGACTAGAACCAAAGTTCAGGAATAGAGGCATGTTCTTAGGGGAAAGCTTGAACTGTAATTGACAATTGCTAGAGGCACAGTGTGGACTAGCTTGAGAGTTGAAAATTCTGGGGTGCTCAGTTTTAGAATAGCTACCCCACATTCATGAATTCTAGGAGCCCAACCAGATTCACACTGAAAATCAGAGAAAAAAAATCTCTCCAGTTTATGATAGAAGGAACAAAAAAGTAACCATTTGAAATACATTCAGATTATTACATTCTCTTCAGAGAGGCTTGTGTTCAAGAGAAACTATTTTATCATAGCTTTACAAATTTGAGTTTAACAGAGTTCACTAATCTGGAAGAAGAAAAAATCCATCTCCAGCCCTCTAGCTTTTATTGTGGGGAATGGGGAATACACAACTCAGACTTACTAAAGGACTAAGGCCTAATTGTGAAACTATAGAACATTTCCCTTTTCCCCTTCTCCTTTTTCCATACCACTGTATCAATTAGGACCTTACATAGTAACCAAGTATAATAAAATTATCAGACTTCAAACTATACTATATTAAACTATACTATAACCAAAACAGTAGGTATTGGCACAAAAATAGAGAAATAGACCAATAGAACAGAACATAAAACCCAGATATAAAACCATCCACAGACAGCCAACTGATCTTTGACAAAGCATACAATATACACTAGGGGGAAAAAGCCCTGTTCAATAAATAGTGCTGGGAAAATTGGATCGCCACATGGAGAAGAATGGAATAGGATGAATTGAGGTTGATTTTCCAATTCCTTTAGAATTTTCCCAATTTTCTAAAAAAATGCTAAGGATTCATGAAAATAAAAGTTGGTTCTTTGAAAAGGTAAACAAAATTGACAGACTTCTTGTTGATTATCCAAGAAGAGGTGGAACCAAATAAGCTCAATCATAAATGACAAGCATGACATTACAACTCTATACCACAGGAACACAAAACATCATCCATGAATGTTACATGAATCTCTATGTGCATAGTCCAGAGAATATAGAGGAAATGCACAAGTTCCAGGAAACATATAACCTCCCCAAACTCAACCAAGAAGAAATAGAACTCCTTAAAAGACTAATAATGAACAGTGAGATGGAAACAGTAATAAAAACCTCTCAACAAGAACAAAAAAAGATCTGGACTAAATGGATTCATGGTCACATTCTATTAGACCTAAAAGACCTTTTATCCCAAATACAGAAATTATTCCATACTAATGAGAAGGAGGGAATCATTCCCAACTCATTCTACAAAGCCTCAATACCAACGCCAGGAAAGGACACACAACAGCAATAAAAAGAAAACTACAAACCAATATTCCTTATACATATAGATGGGAAAATCCTCAACAATGTACTAGCAAACTGAATTCAACAGCATATCAAAACAACAACAATGATAATAATCTGCCAGGACCAAGTGGGTTTCATGCCAGTGATGCAAGGATGGTTCAATATACATAAATCAATAATTGTGATTTACCACTTAAATAAAAGTGAAAAACAAAGACTATATGATCATCTCCAAAAAATGCAGCAAATGCATTGTAAAAATTCAACACACTTTCATAATAAAAATCATCAACAAACTAGGCATAGAATGAACATATCTCAGAATTATAAAAACCATATATGACAAAGCCACAGGAAACATTATTCTGAATGGGGAGAAGTTGAAAGCATTCCCCTAAAGAACTGAAAGCCCACTGTCACAACATCTGTTAAACATAATGCTATAAGTCCTAGCGAGAGCAACTGGGCAAGAGAATATTAATAGTATCCACATTGGGAAAGACAAGATCAAACTATTGCTCTTTGTTGACAATATGATCTTGTATCCAGAAAACTCCAAAGATTTCAATAAGATTCTCTAGGAATTGGTAAATAAATTCAGCAAAGTCTCAGGATACTAAACCAATGTACACAAATCATTCCTATACATAAAAAATACTTACACCAAGAGTCAAATCAAAGACTCAATACCATTCACAATAGCTACAAAGAAAATTAAATACCTAGGAACATACTTAACCAAGGATATGATAGATCTCTACAAGGAGAACTATGAAACTCTGAGGGAGGAAATCACAGAGGATACAGACAAATGGAAAAATATGCTCACATATAGGCAGAATTAATATTATTGAAATATCCCTACTACCAAAAGTGATTTACAAATTCAAGGCTATCCTTGTCAAATTACCAGAGGTGTACTTCAAAAATCCAGAAAAAATAATTCTATGCTTCATATGGAGTGAGAAAAGAGCTTGAATAGCCAAGGAAATCCTAAGGAAACAGAAGCACATTACCAGACTTCAAACTATACCACAAGGATGTAGTACCCAAAACTGCATGGTATTCATACAAAAATGGAGAAATAAACCAATGGAAAAGAAAACAGAATCCAAATATAAAACCATCTACCTACACCAACTGATCTTAACATACACTGGGTAAAAGAAGCCCTCTTAAATAAATGGTGCTGGGAAAATCACATAGCCACATGCAGAATGACCTCTTCCTCTCACCATTCACGAAAATTAATTCAAGATTAAATGACTAGCGTTGAGTAATATCTCAGTTTTCATAATTAATCTAATTGGTGAAAAATAAATACAATAAATTTAATGTGATAAATGTTTATGAATAAAATTTTCATGCAATTAAAAATATTAAAGTTATGTTACATTAAATGATACATATTAAATGGTAATTTACAAATAAAATTAAAAACTAAAATAAATTGCAGTGCATAAATATGTTTCTTCTTCACTTCCCAAATTTTATAGAATGTCTGAAATACATTTGAGTCTATATAGCAGCCCATATAGCCTTACTCTCTCAAAGACTGTCTCTCTCTATCTCTCTCTCTCTTCTGCTAAAGTAAACAGCTCTCAGGCACCTAACAGCAATCGTTCCTGAGCAAGGTAGCATTGTGGTCTGCATCCAGAATACAGCTAGATAAGCCAGTGCCGGAGACCAACCAATCCTGGGCCTGAATAAGTGGTGTCCACAAAGGGATCCCGACAGGTCTATAATACACATAAAAATTATGTTATGGGGAAACATTTTAAAAATTATAAAATGGTTATTTATAAAATAATGACGTATGACAAACAGTTCAAAATGTGTTGCTATTTAGGTTTTCACTAAAAATTAAGGTTAAAATTTAAATTAATATATGCATATAATTCTGTATACTAAGTATACTGAAAATTGTGTTTTTTATTTTAAAAATTACAAGAATGATGTTAAAAGGTGTGCACTGTTAAGAAAAGGAAAAATTTTGTCTTGTTTCAAAATATGGAATTTAGAAAGAAATAGAAACAAGATAGAAACCAGTAAGTAGGAGAGAGAAAGACTTGAAGAGCATTTTGAGTATATAGATTTATTTTGGGTAAGGAAAGTTAAAAAAAAAAGAGAATAATTTTGCATGAGAAAGAATATTGGGTGATAACTTTTGGTCCTGAAGAAAAATGACTAGTTACTTAAGAAAGAGAAAGTATAAGACAAAGCAGAAATTCTAAGCAAATCATTAAAGACCTGGGTAAGTCATGATAAGGTTTGTGAAAGATGAATTTATGAAAAGAGTCTTTACATTTTTGGTATCTGGCCTAAAAGAAACCCAAAGAATTTATTTTATGACGATAAATTCCTGTATTGTATTTATTGATTCTTTTTGATCACTTAGGAAAACTGAGGCTTAAAAGAGTTAAGATTTTCAAAATCAATGTAATGTCCTATATGTTTTTGAGGCCTTTTGATTATTGTTTTAGTAAAATAACCATTATTTCACAGTGACATGTGATCCCATTTTAATCAAGTGATTTGAACATTTTGATATCTTAGCAGTCTTTCCCCTGGATCAAAATTCTAAATTAAGTCATTTTGACCTAGAATTAACTTTGGCATTTTTCCAGTTGTGACTGTGGAGACCCTCAAAGAATGACTCTCTTAACTTGCTAAATGATAAGTAATTATTGGACCTTCTTTCAGTTAAATTTATCAACCCATTATTGATACAAATGTCCTAAAAGTTGTATAAGACTCTTAGAAATCAAACATGGCATCAGTCATAATTCTGGCTATTATATTGTATGCCACAAAAATAACCAATTTCCTTATCAATTGTTGATTATAATAAATTTCCACCAGTCTTTTAACCTTGGCTATTCTAAGTCTCTGTCATTTAACAGTTTTGCTTTTCTGTAAAGGCACCTGCAGACTCATGGAAAAAACTAATAACTGCTGTTAAAGTACAGATTTCAAATAACTTTAAGATTAATGTAATGATTAATTTTTTCAGAAATCTAATGAAGAAACTGAAGAATTCGTGAAATGGTTAATCAGAATAAAGCAGATTAAAATTTAATTATATGAGATTAAATAACAAATGAAAATATTTTTTATAACTTTTATTTGAAATATTATTGGTTGTTTACTTAAATATTTTATTTTCCAAATTTAAGGAAATTTTTTCTCCTAAACTATCTATACAGTAGACTAATTGGTAAAGTATGGTTTTTTGAACAAAAATGGAAGCATTTTCTTTTCCCTCCCTACTTAATCCCTTTGAAATTCAAAAGCTATCCATGAGTATTCTTATTTTTTATGACAATATGGTTACTATCTTAAGTTTAATAAAAATATGCCCTTCTTCATAATACGATACAATTAAAATAGTTTATTATATTACCAATACTTTGACTGAAATGTCATTTTTGAGGATGTGCACAGAATACTTGATTTCAAAGTTTCTCAGCCTATGGTGAGTGAGTAAAAATGGTCATTTTCTGGCAGGCCTAGGAACTTTAAGACTATAAATAAAATCTAAAATATGCTTTCATTGTCTTCCTAGCCTAAATATGTATTTAACTCTGAGATTCCTATATGGTCAATGTAGAAAGTAAAAAGTATATTTGTAAAAAAAAAAAATGCTATTGTGCACCTCTTTTAGATTGTAGCTTTGTGCATTGTTTGCAAGTTTTTGTTATTTACTGATACAGTATACTAGATCCTGAATTTTTCTAGATTCCTCCAATCTAACTTTCTTCCACGGAATTGCCAAAGTCAAAAAATGTTTTGTTGCTAAAGATCTATAAGCTAAGATTGAACAATTTTCAAGGAACAACTCTCATGTTTGATATATGGGCAACACAAAAAGTTTACTAAATGTTCTGATGCCATAATCAGAGACATTCAAACTGCAGACCAAAATAGGAGATGTTTCCACTATGTAGACAGATTTTTCCCAACATGTCACAATAAGACTTCACATCATAATGAGTCTCTGACTTCTCTTAGTGGTTGCATTTATTTCACTTGATAGAATAATGGTTATTTGATTTATTCAACTGATTACCTTTAAGCCTAGATTTGTGGCTCAAAACTATTATACAAACTAGAATTATCATATTGTATTAATTTTGCTTTATATTTTCCTTTGAAAATTTTGTATCTGCTACTTGCTAAATTTTGCAGAAGTACAACACCCACTAGAATAACACTGACCCCTCTCTTTGAGATGATAACTACCACCTGCTAGTCAGACAAAATTGAACTTTATAATGGACTCCAAGTAGAGTAAGCCTAAGAGCAACTCTCTTTAAAATTCCACATTGCTCAAAACTCCAAGTTAAGGGTTGGAAGACAATTTTTTGAGCAAACGTAATTCAGAAGAAACAGGGATTGCAATCTTATTTTCAGATACATATGGATTTAAACCAACTAAAGTCAAAAAAGACAAAGATAGTCACTTTATATTGGTCAAGGGAAAATACAAGACTTTTCAATTCTAAATATTTATGCACCCAATTTAGATGCTCCCAGATTCCTGAAATAGACCTTATTCAGTCTGAACAATATGATCTCTGATAAAACCATAACATCAAGGGACTTTAACACTCCTCTTACAGAGCTGGACAGATCCTCTAAAGAAATTAAACAAAGATATAAGAGACTTAAATGAGATCCTAGAACAACTGTGCTTGATAGACGCATATAGAACACTCCTTCCCAAAGATAAAGAATATACATTCTTCTCATCACCCCATGAAACATTCTCCAAAATTGATCATATCCTAGGGCACAAAACAAACCTCAACAGAATCAAAAGAATTGAAATTTTACCTTTTATTTTCTCAGACCAGAAGGCACTAAAGGTGGAACTCAACTTCAACAAAACGTTCAACCCCACACAAAGGCATGGAAATTAAACAACCTTCTGTTGAATGATTGTTGGGTGCAGGAAGAAATAAAAGAGGAAATCATTAACCTCCTTGAGCATAACAACAATGAAAACACAAGCTACCAAAACCTGTGGGATACTGAAAAGTAGTTCTGAGAGGAAAATTTATTGCTTCAGATACCTACATTTGAAAAACAGAAAGAGAGCACATCAACAAACTCACAAGCCATCTTAGGGAATTGGAAAAAGAACACTCTACACCTAAACCCAGCAGAAGAAAAGAAATATCCAAAATTAAATCAGAGATCAATGAAATTGAAAACAAAGAGTCATTCAGAAAATAAATGAAACAAGGAGTTGGGCTTTTGAAAAAATAAATCAAATAGATAAACATTTGGCCAGACTAATTAGAAATAAAAAAGTATAATCTCTAGTAACCCTAATCAGAAATTATAAAGGGGAAATAACAACTTTATTAGATGCCACAGAGATACAAGAGATCATCTCTGAATTACTAGAAACTCTATACCCAGAAATTTGACAATGTGAAGGAAATGGATCAATATTTGAAGTCACACCTTCTCCCTGAACTTAACCAGGAAGAAATAGATCTCCTGAACAGACCAATTTCAAGCACTGAGATCAACGAAGGAATACAAAAATCTCCCAACAAAAAAATGCCCTGGTCTGGATGGCTTCACACCAGAATTCTACCAAACCTTCAAAGAAGACTTTATTTCCATACTTCAGAAATTATTCCAAAAAATTGAAGAGGAAAGAATCTTGCCCAACACGTTCTACAGAGCAAACATCACTCTGATACCAAAACCAGGAAAAGACCCAACTAAAAAGGAGAATTTCAGACCAATTTCACCCATGAATATAGATGCAAAAATTCTCAACAAAATCCTAGCCAACAGATTACAGCTTATCATCAAAAAGTTGTACATAATGATCAAGTAGGTTTCATCCCAGGGATGCAAGGCTAGTTTAACATATGCAAGTCCATAAATATTATTGACCATATTACCAGAAGCAAAAACAAAAGACCATATGATCCTCTCAATAGATGCAGACAAAGCATTGGATAAA
>CAUYRH010072107.1:0-31877 GCA_963574655.1 Perodicticus potto
TGTTAGAGTTGAGAATAAGAAGAAGAGAAGGAGGAGGAGGAGGAGAAGAAGGAAGAAGAAGAAGAGGAGGAGGAGGAGTTGTTAGAGTTGAGAACAAGAAGAAAAGAAGGAGGAGGAGGAGAAGAAGGAAGAAGAAGAAGAAGAAGAAGAGGAAGAGGAAGAAGGGGGAGAGGAAGAGGAAAAGGAAGAAGACGAGGAGGAGGAGGAGGAGGAGTTGTTAGAGTTGAGAACAAGAAGAAGAGAAGAAGGAGGAGGAGGAGAAGAAGGAAGAATAAGAAGAGGAGGAAGAGGACGAAGAGGAAGAGGAAGAAGAAGAAGGAGGAGGAGGAAGAGAAGAAGAAGAAGAAGAAGGTGACAACACACACTCCCAGCATCTAGGCAGCGGTGTGAGCCAAGAATTTGCCGGGCACATGCAATGAAGGAGAGGAAGGAGGAAGGGGTGTTGGAGATTGAAAAAGAGGAGGAGGAGATTATGGCAAAGGAGAAGAAGGAAGAGAAGAAGAAGGAGGAGAAAAAGATGAAGATCACACACACTTCTCTCACAGCATCTAAGAACTGGTGCTGTGGGAGCCAAGAGTTTCCAGGACTTTTGGCTAAGGTGAGACAAGGTTCAGAGTTTTACCAGCCCCTTGGAAATGGCCAGAGCAGTAGATGTCAGTCTGTTTTGCTGCTATAACAAAATACCCACTGCTATAAAGCAGTCATTCATTTTCTCACCATCCTTGAAACTCAGGAGTCCAAGATCAAGGCATAGCAGAGTTGATGTCCGGTGAAGTTTGTATCTTCTTGCTGTGTCCTCACATAACACAGCTAAAGAATTAGTTTGCTCCCTTGAGCCTTCTGTTAAGGTATTAAACCTCATCAATGAGAACTCTGCACTCCATTTCATCCCCTTCTAAAAGCCCTAACTCTTAATGCAATCATACTGTTGATGAATTTTTAACATATGACTTTAGGGGGAGACATTCAGACCCTAGCAGTGTTGGGATAATGCGGTGACAACTGGGCCAAAGATTCAGGAACTGTCTCGGAACCTGGCCAATGTTAGCTAAAGTGAAGGCCGTCAACAGTTGACAATCTGGAATCCTCTCTGGAGGTGGTGGGGCTTCACATGCACAGGCAGACTTAGACTCAAAGGCAATAGACACTGCCTATGACCACAGCGGTGGAGCTTCACCACCTCCAGTTGGAGGGTGATGCAAGAATCAGACTGGAAACAACGACTGCGATGAAATATCAGCTTCCTTGGCAAGAGAAGCAAGTAGACAATACTTACGCACATCAAAAGGAGAGATCTTCCCTATCCAGGCACACCACGGGGAGCTGGAAAAGCAAAATACAGTCCCAATGGGATTTCAGGAAAGGTGGCAAATTGATTTCTTTTGAATGAACTCAGAAACCACATTTATCTTTTGAATGAACTCAGAACCCACATATATAGCAAAGTCCATGCCAAATGCTAGTGATAAGGAAGCACTCATGTTCTAACCAGAAGGAATAATGGTTGCTATCTTACTATATGAAAAAATAACATGCGGGGATGTTTTCCTTCTAAATATTCTTCCTTCTATTGTCCAAAAAACATCCAGGGGACATTGCACAGTGGATGGAGACATCTTTGATAGGTTGTCACAATCAGCTGATCCTGGTGGCGTCTGGTGGGTACAGCTCAAGGTCACGGCATAACCTATTTATAGTACATGGGATGGCCCCACCAGAGAAAATCATCTGGTCCCAAATGTCAATGGTTCTGCTGTTGAGAAACCTTCCTCTAAGATAAATATTTTCCCGTCAAGATTTTAAAAGAATTATGGTATGTATACAAACATTTACGAGAGTCTCCAGAAACATAAGTTGTTTGGAAGTAACATTTCCCAGATGTGTGCTAAAATCACTAATTCCTAATTTTGTTTTTAGACATTGCTCCTGTGGACTTCTTTTTCTATCTAAATAGAAGTCCATCAGACCATTCTGAAGACAGGAAAGGTTTTAATCCCCCCTGTGTTTGAAGTTCACTGAAACCATGCTCGTCCTCCAGCTGAATAGATAACGTTCAAAGCGGATCCGACCTCTCGAGTCTGCTTCAACCTTGGAAGCCACCTTGGCATCTGTTTGGGGTTGGTGAGGGGGGTGGGTAAGCATTTTCTGTTTACAATACAATAGAGGAAAGAAGATTCACACATTCTGCTTCTCTTACAATGAATGATGAAACATTCCAAGATTTTTTTTTGTTTTTAGCCAAGTGTGGAATTAAGCATCATTGTTAATGCCATTAAGGATTATGAAACAGCAGGAAATATTGGGTTTGAAGACAAGCCACCACCATCTTCAGAAGGACAGGAGACAATTAAGATTTCTCTCTGTGCCTCCCCACCTTGTGTTGGGTTCATTCTTCCTCTAACTCCCTTCCCTAAGCTAGACAGTGTTCTTAAAACAGAAAGACTCTGAACTCTGATGCAGAAGGTGAAATTCATGTTTAATTCTTTCATTAGCAATGGTTGTTCTTTTTTTTTCAAGAAATACTTTTAATTATAGCCCCTTGAGTTCTAAGAAGAGGACTCATGTACATTTTGCCTATATCCCCAATACACAGAAAGTGTTTAGTAATGAACACATGTTTTATAAGCTTGTAAGGTGGGGGATGATTTGTTACACAGCAATAGCTAGCTGTTGTGTGAATGTTTCTTGTGTGGGCAGTTCCACAGAGGTTGAGGCTGTGATGAAATGTCAGAGAATAAGAAATGAGCAAGAAGCAACTTTATTTCTTCCCCTAAAGCTTATATAGGCACCTAAATTAATCAATAAACATACGACTTAAACCTTGACCTATGGATTAACCAAATTAACTGATAACCACTTTACTATCATTATCTAAAGCTATTCTTATGGGCTAAAGTTTAACCAAATTAACTGATAACCACTTCACTAAAGTTATACTTAGGCCAAGTAATCAAAAACAAAACCACAAAACAAGGTTCTGGGGAAATAAGCGGTTTAAATGCTTGATCCTTTAACAAACCATTTGGAGGTAATTAATCATCTTTAGGGAGTAGTTTGGAAATTCCTGAGATATACAAGTAACTGCCTTCAGACCTGCCTCCACAAAGCTCGGCCCTTAATCACTTCTATGTGATTAGGTTCTAAGCCACGTATGGAGTTCTATCCAGGATTTTTTTCCTTTCTAACTCACAAAAGACCTTAAACTTGCCTTCACAAAATGGAATCATTTAAAGGTATACTTATAGGCTTTTCACCTATTCTAACTAATACAAACCATAAGCAAAACATTTTATTAGAATCTGAGCCCACACTCAGCAAAAGGTAGCTCGATATGGCTGCACTTCAGAAGTGGGTTTCGAGGTGTGGCCATGAGTGAGTGACCTTGAGCAAGTTTATTCATTTTTCTCTGATTTCACATCCTCAAGTCTCCAAGGAGGGTGCCCCTAGGTATGCACACACAAAATAAAAACAATGGCATATAGGGCTGCTTTATAACATGAACTTACTATGGAACCAGAAGTTTGACGTTATCTCAGGAGTTCTCTCTTAACCACTGTGAAATGAAAGTCTGTACTGATAACTTCTTGAGTGGTCTCATTTTTTAAATGTATTTCTCGTAAATCATACAATCAAATCCTTTTAATGCCACAGATTGGCTGATAAGAAAAAATAGCAAAGAGTAGAAAATGCTTCATGGAAAACATTTGTAAATAACAAATAGTAGTAAATGCTTCATGTCTCCTCTGTTGTCTGTTTATCCTGAGTTAAATTAGGGTATCCTTTTGAATAGGACAGAATTATAGTGTATATTTCATTGATGACAGATTATAGACATCATCCTTCAGTATACATGAAGAATTCATTCTAGGACCAATCACAGTTACCAAAATACATAGATAATCAAAGTCCCTTGTACAAAATCGTGTGGTATTTGAATATAACCTACACATACTCCTGCTTATGGAGTGTATTAGTTAGCTATTGCTGCATAACAAATCACCACCCAACTTAGAAGCTTATAAATCTGCTTTGAATTATCTCTAAATTACTTAAAATATCTAATACAATAGAAATAACTGTTATGCCATATTATCTAGCAAAGAATTATGAGAAAACAAGGTTGTAGATATACAGTGTAGAGTTTTTTTTTCCAAGGTTTTCAATCAGCTGTTGGTTGAATCCATGAATGTGGGACCCATGAACACAGGGAACCAATGTAATACTTGTGGATATAATGTTCAACGTAGTTGTAATTGAGGGAGTTTGATGATAGCATGTTGACTTATACTAAAAAAGAATTTTCTGGGATGAAATACATGAATGGCAAAGAGTTTGTGAGCTTAATCTGGGGAACCAGGAAAAGGAACCATTTATTTGGGGACCTGAGCATCTGTAGTAACATTGACACTTGTGGGACATATCTTCTTTCAGAAGAATGTTGGACTTTTTTGCACACACACGCACATATACACACACAGACTTGATTTAAACTGAGGTGCTACAATGCTATTGATGAAAGCAATCCAGAACAGTCAGATATTGTCACTTTTAGGGTTATGAATCAAAGACGTATCAGCCAAATTTCAATTTAGTTCAGCCCACTGGTCATTTTTGTCTCTGGTACCAAGTTCTCTCCTGTCTCTGTGTCCCTCCGTCAGACGGAGAAGTGTGTACTTGATGAACTCACCAAGTACTTACCAAGAACAGCATCTCACCACTGTCAGTTTACTCTAAGTATTCCTCTTGGTAATATCCTTATTGTGCAGCTCTTAAAACATCACCAAAAAGTATTTCCCATCTGTCCTTCAGAGAGACATGTGAACAACCTCTAGGAATCAGATCTGACAACCTGCTTGCCCCTCTGACTTTCCCACCTCCTGATGTACCTAGTTTTTTGAGTGATGCATTATAAATCCCTGTGCTATGATTTTTGAATGTGTCCATCAAAGTTCATGTGTTGGGAACTCAACCCCCAAAGCAACACTGTTGGGAAATGGGGCCTAATAAGAGAAGATGAGGCCTTGAAGGCTCTGTCCCCATAAAGGGATGAACATCATCATGGTGGAAAAGAGTAGCGTTGTTATAAAAGTGAGTTCAGGTCTCTCTGTGCCCCTCTCTCTGTCTCTCCTTCCCAAACCCTCTCTATCTTTCTCTGTCTCTCTCTCTGTCCCTCTCTCTCTTTTCTTCCCTACGCTTGTCTCTTTCTCTTCCCCTCATTCTTTCTCTCTCTCTCTTTCTCTGTTTCTCTCTCTCCATTCTCTCTATGTATCTTCCTGTCTGTCTTCCTCTGTCTCTCTCTTTCTGTATCTATGTCTCTTTCCCTCATCTCTTTGTCTCTGTCTTCCTCTTTCACCCTTATTTTCCCCCTTTGTCCCTCTGTCTCTCATACACACGACTATATGTAGGACTGTATATACACACAACACATGCATACATGTATACACACTGGCAGAAACCCGTAAATTACATACACTTCTCCTGCCCTCCTCTCCTCTCTTCTCCTCCCCTCCCCTCCTTTCCTTTCCCTTCCTTTCCTTTCCCTCCTTCCCTTCCCTTCCCTTCCTCTTCCCTTCCCTTCCTCTTCCCCTTCCCTTCCTCTTCCCCTTTCCTTCCCTCCTTCCCTTTCCTTTCCCTTCCCTTCCCTTCCTCTTCCCCTTCCCTTCCTCTTCCCCTTCCCTTCCCTTCCCTTCCCCTTCCCTTCCCTTCCCTTCTCTTCTCTTCCCTTCCCTTCTCTTCTCTTCTCTTTTCTCTCTCCCTCCTTGATCTTGTTCTTCCCAGCCTTCAAAATGATACAAAATAAATATCTACTCTTTATAAATTGTCATTCTAATTCTATCCTAATGTCAGCAACACAAAATTACCAAGACACCCTAGAAAGAAGGAAGGTTGAGCTCCCATCTGTGTGATGTCTGTGGTTTGTGAGATAAATGACTGAAATCAAAGTGACCCATTCATTCCACGTTGAAAATAAAAAGTGATCCATTCTCAGACTGCCTGTTATCTGACCCCCGAGTGTCCCTGCACACAGTACTTGCAAAGCCAACCATGCTTGTTTGCCCAGGACTGCCCTGGATTTTGTCCTGTGCCCTGGGAACACCAATGCTCCCAGGTCAATGAGGAGGATTGGTGACACTACTCCACAGATCCCTCCCCAGTGCTTGCTTTCATGTTCACTTGATATTAGGACACTAAGACCCTCAGACTAATCCTCTAAGTCCTCTTCTCAATGGCTTTCTATTCCTGAAAAGTCCTTCACTCAACTCATTCTTTTTTACCTTTTCTGCTTCTTGGCTTTCATGTCTTGAAATAGGTTCATTTGCCAACAACTCTCAAATTTGCATCATTAGCCTTGATTTTTCTTGCAAATTCTAGAGTCTTATTTAGCCAAATGCCTGCTCCAACCTCCCTTTAGATGCTCAGTGGGCACATGGTTAATATCTATGTGCACTGATGTCTCTGATTCAGCAAGTCCAGAACTGGAAACTAGGTCTTCCCTTGAAAATGCCTTTGCTCCAGACCTCCCCAATATTTGGTCAAATGCCTGGGGTAAGTATTTATTCCTCCCTCTGATGCCCACCAGTATGTATTAGTTTCCTACAGCTGTCAGGACAGAGCACCACCAAACAGCTTGCTGAAAACAACAAAAGTCAATTCTCTTACTGCCCTAGAGGTCAAACGTCTGAAATCACCATGCCAGCAGAACCAAATTTAGTCCAAACATGGTAGAGGAGAATCCTTCTGGAGGCTAGTAAAAGGAATCTGTTGCCGATCTCTGCATTTCATTGTGGACAAATTTCCCTCTCTTACACAAAGTAGGACAACTAAGTTTGTGAGCTCATCCTAGAAAAAGTGCTGCATAACTCAGTGCTGAGTATCACTCTGGTCACCTTCGAGGTGCTCCCCTCAGGAAGCTGTGCACCAACGCCAGCACCTCATCCACCCTGGAAAGCAATTTTGGAACTCTTTGTCTGGAATGGCCATCAGAGCAGTCCTCGTATTACTCTTGATATGCTGAATATCATCAAAATATCCTCCTTTCAATATTTCCTTTAACTTCAGATAAAGAAAAAAGTCTTTGGGGTCCAAACCAGGTGAGTAGGGAGGCTGTTTCAACACAGTTATTTGCTTATTGGCTAAAAACTCCCTCACAGGCAGTGCCATGTGAGCTGGTGCATTGTCGTGATGCAAGAGCCACGAGTTGTTGGTGGAGATTTTCAGTTAAGATTTCCCTGTTTCTCTATTGATGCTTCTTGGTCTGATATGTGTTTCAAAGTCAGCTGACAATTTTGACAACAATTTGAGAAATTTTAGGAATGTTTTCTTCAGTTCCACTTGTTACTGGCCGCCCTGACCTCTCTTCATCACTGACACTTTCTCTCCCCTCAAGAAAACATTCAATCCATTTGTACACAATCATTTTCTTCCAAGACATTATGCCCATAAACTTGGACTAACGTGTCCCTGATTTCACTTCCTCTCTTCCCAAGTTTAACAAGCCACTTAATGTTTGTTCATTGCTCTAATTCAAGCTGCAACATTTTCATGATAGCACTTTTTCATGAGCACCCTTTAGTAACACATTACCCACACCAACATGAACACAGCTGTGAAGCACTGATGTAGGAAACCTTACTGTTTCCTAGCTGTTTGGACAGTGCCACCAATGTAAGCACATGGTGGCAAGTTTGCAACTTAATTGTCAGACCTGGTGAGGACACTTCTTTATGGACTAGGGCCCCATCCCAGTTCAGTATAACTTATTTAAATCTGCAACAGCTCAATTACCAAATAAGGTCACGTTCTGAGATACAGGGAGTTAAGAATTAAATATCTGAATTTCTTTTCCTTTTTTACTTTTTTCCCTGTTTGTTCTTTGTTTTTTTTTTTTTTTTTTTTTTGAGACAGACTCTCACTCTGTCATCCAGGCTAATCTGCTCTTTTTTTGCAGGGGGGGATTTTTGTTTTGTTTTGTTTTGTTTTTTGAGACAGAGTCTCACACTGTAGCCCTTAGAGAGTGCTATGGCATCACAGCTCATAGCAACCTCCAACTCTGGGGCTTAAGTGATTCTCTTGCCTCAGCCTTCCAAGTAGCTGGGACTACAGGCACCCACTACAACACCCAGCTATTTTTGTTGCAGTTGCCACGGCTGTTTGAGCTGGCTGGGGCCGGGTTTGAACCTGCCACCTTCAGTTTTTGTGCCTGGCTCCCTACCCACTGAGCCACAGGTGTCACCCAACTGCTGTGGTGTCTTCACAGCTCACAGCAACCCCAAACTCCTGGGCTCAAGTGATTTTCCTGCTCAGCATCCCAAGTAGCTGGACTATAGTTGCCCACCAGGATGCTCAGGTAATTTTTCTATTTTTAGTAGAGACAAAGTTTTGCTCTTTCTGAGGCTGGTCTGGAACTCCTGAGCTCAGGCAATTCACCTGCCTCGGCCTCCCAGAGTGCTGGGATTAAAGGCAGAAACCACTCTGCCCACCCAATATCTGAATTTCATGAGGGACCCCAGTCAACCCTTAAAACTATCATCACGATTTTAAATCGTACCATTCAAGGACACTTTTACACACATGCTGTTGTGCAACCTTCACCACAATCTCACCCCAGAACATTTTCATCACCCCAAATGCAAACCCTGTTGGTGCCCATTAATCACTCCCGAAGGTCATTTCCCCTGAGTCCTTGGCAAGCACAAATGTCTTTCTGTCTACTTGTCTTTAAGTTCAAGTTAAAGCCTGATATTTTTACATATGTTGTAAGCAAAGGCATGAACAACTGACTGCCTGGTCAGAAGCCTTCTCAAGTTTGTTGCAAACCCCTCTTTGTGTGGTTCTGTATGCAAAAAAAAAACCAAAAAAGCACAGGACAACAAAGCGGGTCTCACTCCCAGTTCTTGAAATATGTTAACAAATGACTTGGGTGATCGGATTCCAGTAAGGGCTTTATAAGCCAGCCCAATTAAAACCAGCAGAGAAAAACCTAATCCTCTCCTTTGAAAAGAATGAGATGAACATATTTCCTAGTGCACACGGGGTTGTAGGCATGGTAAAAGAAAAAGCATCCTGTCGCTAGGAGAAATAAATTCTAGCATTCCATGGTAAGGTAGGGAAATTATAGTTCACAATATATTGCATATTTTTAAACAGCTGGAAGAGAAGAATTTTAATGTTTCCAACACAAAGAAAAAGAAATGTTTGACGTGATGCATGTCTCAAATACTCTGATTTGATGATTATACAAAGTGTCAAAATCTCAAGCGTACTGCCCAAATATGTACAAGTATAATATAATCAATAAAAAATGAAATATTTAAAACAGACAAATTTAAAAACTCAAAAGAGCCCAGCAGAGATGAGATCAGGGATTTATGGGAAGAGAGGAAACAAAAATACAAATATAGAAAAAAGTCTGGTGAAAGTCAGGAATTATCCTAAGTGGGTTCTCTGCTCACAAGATAATGACAATTAATAAATGCTTGTGGCTCATTTGAAAATATCTGCCCTGCACTCTGCCCTAACGGCAACTACAAAAACAACACAATGAATTTTTAACTTGTGTTTGTATTTTCAAGATTTTGCAATACCAGATACAATCATGTTAAACAAATAAATAAACTCCATAAAATGTGTCATAATAGATTTAGGCAGGAAATTTTAGAAAAAATCATTCCTTTAGGCTATAATGCATTTTATCATAAGCTAGGCATATGTGTTACTTTACATCACTTGGATAAGTTGATGACAAATAGGAGACTCAGGGTTCCAGGAACAGCAAATTAAAATAGGAACGTGGCAACGTGGCAAAGGAATGCTTTCTCTCTCTCTCTCTGTTTTATGTTTTTGTCTTTTGTTGCTGAGGTTTGCTTTTTTTCTTTTTTCCTTCTCTGTTGGATTTGATGATGGCATTGGAATGACCTCCAATGTCAACATATATTAATCCGCTACCATGGAATCTAGTTTATGTTTTAGTTTATATTGGTGTGTTAGACAGCCCGGTCATGGAAATGGCATTTAGGAAGCAATTTCTGGACGCCTGGAACATAGGAGGTAAATGACTCTGCCAGAGAGTAGGATTAGAGTGAATTCCTCGGAGATGGTTCAACACCTTGGCTGCCGGGCACGGGAAGCCCAACTTTGCCGTAACTTCGTAATAAAAGCAACCCAGAGGCCGCATGGACAGCCAAGAGCCTGGAACTGGAAGAGTGCAGTAATGTGTCAACATTTCAAAAATACGACACAGAAAAAAAAAAAAAGAAAAGAGAGAGAATGTAAAACCACCTTAGATCCCTTACAAAGAACAATTTCTTGCAAAACCACCATACTCCTAATAAAAGCAGTGACGCAATTAATCAAAACCACCTTGAGACATCAGTTAACGTCCATCAGGACACCCCAAATCACAAAGGCTTAAAGCTGCAGATGCTGGCGTGGATGTGGAGAGAAGGAAACACTTCTACACTGCTGGTGGGACTGCAAACTAATACAGCCTCTTTGGAAGGAAGCATGGAGAATCCTCAAACAACTCAAAATAGACCTCCCATTTGATCCTGAAATCCCATTAGTAAAGTATCACAAGGATGGAAAAGCAACACAATGTAAGGGTACACTGCACACCTCTTGGGCGAAGGGCCCAACTACAACCGGGACTTTATTTAATAAATGCAAATAATGGAACCTAACCTTATGGACCCTCATATGATTACAATGAAATATAATATGAATATGGTTCTTTTACTATTTTTATTTTAACATGAAAATAAAAATAGTAAAAAAAAATGTTTAAAAGAAGGAAGAAAAGAAATTCCTTTCTGTATCTTCCTTTAACACATGCCAAAATTAAAAGAAAAAATTAATGGAATCCTGGAATATTAAACTCACTGGCTATACTACAGTGTTATAATTTCATCAACAGGTTTAATATATGTCACCACATCGCATGTTTGAAACATTCTCAAAAACCACCCAGTAATCCATGATTTGGGAATATTGATTGATCCTTTTCCAGACTAGGTCAATGGAATTTCTATTGAGAACATCTCTTCAAGCTTTTGAAAGAAATTTCATGAGTTCACATTTACCGTGCCTGGGCTACCTCCTTCTTTACTTTCACTGTGGTTTTAAAAGAAAAAAAGAGAGAGAGAGAGAGAGAGACTTCTTCATAAATTGAAGAACAATTTGGAAGTTCACATGAGGTAAAGTAAATATGGTGGTTATAACTGTCTAGCATTCCCAACCAAGATGTGTTTCTTATTTACAAGGGCTGTGGCTGAAATTGCATTTCTCTCCAGAGACCGAGGCAAACTCCAGCATACAGTGCCCGGCTTTTTGTACGTCCCTTTATAGTACCATTAAACTATTTTTATTGTCATGAAAACAGAGCCACCCTGGACAATGGGCTTTGGCTGAAAGGAAAAAAGAAAAGAAAGAAAATCAAAGCAATATCATTGAAATAAGTTTCTGTTTGCCTGAGACAGCTGCCTTTAATTAAAACAAAGCTAGAACACTGGTAGCTATGTGGATGCCTTCTTGGGTCAACTTACTTAGTTTTTAAACTTTGGGCAGTTCTTATAAATCACATGTCAACATTCTTCAGAGCCAGGAAACTGTAAGAACACCAGGTAGGTTGCAATCGGGGGGCTTATTTGAGGATGAGGGTGTGTGCTTTGGGCTTTTCTTGGTTGTTTTGTTGTATTTTGTTTTTCTTTTTGTTTCAAAGCAAAGGAGAATTTTTGTGTGTGTGTGTGAGAGTTTCACAAGAATCCAGCGTGTATACTTTCTTCTTATTGGTATTCCGGATGGGAAGGCTAAAATTCCTTTTATTTAACTTGATTTGCAAAAAAAAAGTGTCACACACGTTGTCCTGCCCAGAAACTCAAGTAAAAAACCAAATGAACGTTGAACCCCCATTGTGGATCTAATTCTATCAGCGATGTTTTTTTATGGAGTAAATGTATTCCTCTCTGTCCAGTAAGCCCTGTTGCAGAAAATTAGACTAAGAAGATGCGCCGGATTTCCCCAAAGTGTCAAATGCATAAAATTCTAGCACTTGTTGACTGGGGTTAAAGATTTACACGGGGTGTGGTCATGCAAAACAGAGAAAAATTAGGGAGAGAAATACATAAATTACTCTTAAGCTACTGCCTGGATTGGTATTATTTAGAAACAAGTCAATTTGTCTAATTTGTTCCAGACGTTTCCTTGCACACACACACACACACACAAAATATGTTTCAGGATCCTTCGTCTGAGTCATAACCAGGCAGTTTGTTGACGTGCTTGTCTGTGTTGTTGTAAACAACACCACTACAAAGACTGATTTTAAAAGTCGCATCCATTTTAGAAGTCACGTAAAATAAAGCAGAGAGAAAATGAAACGCCGAGAAATTTCCTAAGCCACACACATCTGGTTTTGATTTGGGGAATATATGCATATATATATATTTTAAGTTTTCATCTTGTAGCTTTCATTTTCAAATTGGCTGGTGGGTGAAAAATTGTAATTCATGCAACTGTTTTTCTGACCAACAACGTCCTGGCTGTCATCTCTGAGACTGTGTCTCGTGACTCCGTGAAAACACATCGATGATAGAAATCCGGTGTCTTCTCCTTTGTTCTGAGCCTTGCAAAAATCCATCTTAATTGATCACACATGTTGTAGTCTGGCTAAGGTATGAGTATCTCAGACAGCTGAGATGGGGCTCTGACTAGAGACAGTTTCCTCCTCACCGCCATGGCCCTCCTTAGTATAGCAAGGCCTTTACACTTAACACGGAGGAGTCAAAAATCAATTCATGAAAATCAATACAAACTTTATTCAACTTCACCTCAAATAATTAATTTTTACAATGATAATACTTGGTTTTCTGCTTCATCTTGGGCACTGAAGAAAGCTTTCTTAGTACTTAGACACTGTAGCAACAAAATGCTGTTGACTAGGCAGCTTAAACAAGAGATGTTTATTGCTCACAGGTCTGGAGGTTAAAGATCCCATCATGGCAGGTGCTGTGAGTGGTGGGGACTCAGCTCCTGATTCATAGATGGCACCTTGTCACTGTGTCCTCACATGGTGGAAGGGGTGAGAGAGCTCTCTGGGGTCCCTTTTATAAGGACACTGAGGCTTGCAAACCACAGACATTTATTGCTCACAGTTCTGGACACTGAAGATCTCTCAGCATGGCAGATGCTGTGAGTGGTGGGCACTCAGCTCCTGGTTCATAGATGGCCCCTTCACACTGTGTCCTCACATGGTGGAAGGGGCAAGAGAGCTCTCTGGTGTCCCTTTTATAAGGACACTGAAGCTTATAAACAACAGACATTTACTGCTCACAGGTCTGCAGGCTGAAGATCCCAGCATGGCAGATGCTGTGAGTGGTGGGGACTCAGCTCCTGGTTCATAGATGGCACCTTCTTACTGTGTCCTCACAAGGTGGAAGGGGTGAGGGAGCTCTCTGGGGTCCCTTTATAAGGGTGCTGAGGCTTATAAACAACAGTTGTTTATTGCTAACAGTTCTGGAGGCTGAAGATCCCAGCATGGCAGATGCTACAAGTGGTGGGGACAGCTCCTGATTCATAGATGGCGCCTTCTCCCTCTGTCCTCATATGGTGGAAGGGGCGAGGGGGCTCTCTGGGGTCCCTTTATAAGGACACTGAACCCATCCATGATGCTCCACCTTCAGGACCTCATCACCTCTTAAAAGCCCCACCTCCTAACACCATCCCCTTTGGGACTTTCCACATAGGAATTTTGGAGGGATGTGGAAAGATTGCCGGTATTTAAGGAGATTAAACTAATTTGGGAAGAGAGAAAGCAAGTTGATTTTAGCTAAAAAGATGCAAAAGATCCATCTTTTTTTTTTTTTGAGACAGAGCCTCAAGCTGTCACCCTGGATGGAGTCCCGTGGCATCACAGCTCACAGCAACCTCCAATTCCTGGGCTTAAGCGAGTCTCTTGCCTCTGCCTCCCAAGTAGCTGGGACTACAGGTGCCCGCCACAACGCCCGGCCATTTTTTTGGTTGCAGCCGTCATTGTTGTTTGGCAGGTCTGGCTGGATTCGAACCCGCCAGCTCAGGTGTACGTGGCTGGTGCCTTAGCCTGTTTAGCCACAGGCACTGAGCCAAAGATCCATCTTTTTTAGTGGCTGAATGGTATTCCGTGGTATACATATACCACGACTTGTTAACCCATTCCTGGGTTGGTGAGCATTTAGGTTGTTTCCACACTTTGGCGATGGTAAGTTCAGCTGTGATAAACAGTCTGGTGCAAATGTCCTGATGATACAATGATTTTTTTCTTCTAGTAAAGGGATTGCAGGATCAAATGGAAGGTCCAATTTGAGTTCTAGTAGAACATTGCAAGAATAGAGAAGCAAGAATCTAATGTTCTCTGGTCTAATATGAAGGCAGTAAATGATCTAATACAAGATGGGGAATGTAGGGGTGCAGGGGAATGAGGAGTGAGGAGAAGGGAGGATGGAAAAGGATGGGGTTCATGGTGTGTGACACACCTCTTGGGGGAGGGACACAATTATAACAGGGAATTTGCCTAACAAATGCAATCAGCGTAATGACCTAATTATACCCTCAATGAATCCCAAACAATAAAAAAAAAAAAGTTCAGCTAAAAAAAAAAAAAAGGAAAAAAAAGCACAGAAATACAAGTGTTGATCTCCTTTCTTGAAGGCAGGAGCCTCCATTGGCAGAAGATGAGATTCTGCACCTGAAATTTCATTCTCCTACTTCTCCCCAATGTTGACTAATGTCACAGGTGTAAAAAAGTTCAACCAGCGACATACAACATAAGAAAACATTGATTTTCACCTTGCTAGTATGCCCTCAGCTGAGTAATGCTTTTTTTCCATCTCTGTTGGCTGGTGATGCCACTGCCCGTAGCCAATGCAAATTTTGACTGAATTCTGCCTTCTCTGCCGATTTTTCTTACCGGCTTTTCTTGCTTCTCTCCGACTTCAGAATAGCTCTTCCCGTAGAGCAGAGCGTCCTTCCCCAGTTCTGAGAATGGGGTCTGTGCGAAGGAAATGACCTGACTGTGCTGGAGTGTTTTTATAATATTTCCTGCTTTCTCAAGGAAATCTCAGCTCCCTGCAGAAAAAAACAGACAGCAGGGACCCTGACATGGTGAAGACGTTCGCCCATTGTTCCCAAGTTCCTCCTGACAGGGTCCAGGCACCTTCTGTATGCTATGCAGGAAATGTTAGGGGCGACCTGTGATTTTCACTCTATTTTAACCTTTTCTCTCATTTTTTTTTTTTGTGGGGGGGGGGATGCATTTTTCCATTTAGATGTGAAGTTGCCTGTTGACTTAAACTTTTTGAGTATGAGAATGAAAGTGGGTGGTGGATCCTGGAAAATGGTCAACTTTTATTTCTTCTAATATGGCTCAGCCCTGTTTTCTCTGATGAGAACTTTTAGAAATGCCTCTTTGTTGGGCTTTAAATTTTCCTTTTTGCAGTGAAAGTCTCACTCGCTTGCCCCGAGTAGAGTGTTATGGCACCATGATCGCTCACAGCAACCTCAGGTCAAGCAATCCTCTTCCTTCATCCTACGTAGTACTTGGGATGAAATGTGCCCACCACAACATCTGGCTGATTTTTCTATTTTGGGGAGAGACTAAAATATCTTGCTCTTGCTCAGGCTGATCTCAAACTCCTGAGCTCAGGCCATCCACCTGCCTCAGCCTCCCAGAGTGCTGGAATTACAAGCATGAGCCACCACCCGTATTTAGCTTTAAACTTTTATTCACATTAACCGTCTCTGCACTCCTCAGACCTCAGAATTTTACCTTCTGGCCTATGAATTTCTTTTTAGATTGAACACTCCTTTGGATTGTTGGCTTTTTCTGACAAATATATAGATGCATGCGTGTTTTTCTGCATATGTGTGTGTGTAAAATACAGATACAGACACATACACAGGGTGACACGTACACATTTTAAGAAAAGAAAAAACCGTATTAAAATTGTAATATTTGGGTCAGCGCCCATAGCTCAAGTGGTTAGGGCACCAGCCACATACACTGAGGCTGGTGGGTTCGAGCCCAGCCAGGCCTGCCAAACAACAATGACAAATGCAACAGAAAAATAGCCAGGCGTCGTGGCGGGCACCTGTAGTCCCAGCTACTTGGGAGGCTGAGGCAAGAGAATCGCTTAAGCCCAGGAGTTGGAGGTTGCTGTCAGCTGTGACGCCACGGCACTCTACTGAAGGTGACAAAGTGAGACTATCTCAAAAAAAAAAAATTGTAATATTCAACATATACCAATAACATTTCTTAGCTTGTATTTTGTATCTTGTATCTCTTATAATTGCAGAAGTTAAACATGACTTGAGTGTTACAATTTTAACATACTTTCCCCCTTTCTTAATATGTGTATACATTTTTGGCACCCTCTATAAACACGTATATTCACACGTATGTACTTGTATGTATATATATTTGTGTGTGCCCCACATATACATATGTATAAAATTACGTATGCATAACATTTTTAACTGTATATGGATATGTTTGTAAATCTACTTCATTCCTTTTGCTCTTCTTTTTTAGATTTATTTCTTTTAATTGACAAATAAAGCTTGTATATATTTGTGGTATACAAGACGATGTTTTTACACACATATACATTGCCTGAATCAAGCTAATTGGCCATTGGTCATCTCACATACTTATCAATTTTGGGGGTGGGTGGGAACTTTTAAATCTATTCTTTTGTCAACTTTTTTTGTTTTTTTTTTTTCAGACAGAGTCTCACTATGTCATGCTTGATAGAGTGCTGTGGCGTCACTGCTCACAGCAACCTCAAACTCTCAGGCTTAAGCGATTCTCTTTCCTCAGCCTCCCAAGTAGCTGGGACAACAGGTGCCCACCACAATGCCCAGCTATTTATTGTTACAGTTGTCATTGTTATTTAGCAGACCCAAGCCAGGTTCCAACAGGCCAACTTCGGTGTATATGGCTGGCACCATAACCACCGTAAGGGCGCAGAGCCTCTTGTGCCAGCTTTTAAGTATATGATACATTATTTTTAAGGATAGTCACCGTGTTGTATAATAGATCTCCTGAATTTCTTCCTCTTAGCTGAAATTTCATTACTGTTGGACCACCATCTATCCTTTTTAAAATTTGCTCCCCCAGAGGACCTTGTCTCTTTTGTCATCACCATGTTAACACCTTTTTATGTTTTAATTCCTGTTGGAGTCACCTTCAGAATTCTTCTATAAACGCTGGCTTTCAAGCTGACCATCTTGAAAGTGAGTCAAACGAAATATAACGATAAAAATAATAATTTGTTGGGCAGGGCCTGTGGCTTGAAGGAAGAGGGCACCAGCCCCATATACCGGAGGTGGTGGGTTCAAACCCAGCCCCAGCCAAAAACTGCAAAAATAAAAATAAAACAATAATAATAATACTTTGTCAAAACAGAGTCATGGTGCTGTCTGTTAGCAAGCATCCACCCATTGCTTGAAGCTTAGGAATTCTTCACATCATTGCTTCATAAACCACAAGAGTGAGAGCATTCACAGGATATGAAAAGTCATCAGAATATACTTTGAAACAAGTTGGCTCACAGCACAAATATGATGGGTGAAGCAGCATTCTTTGCATGCAAACCCTTCTCTGTCATCACACAGTGGAGACGCATACCTGTTAACGTGTAAACTGGGGGCTCGGCACCCGTAGTGCAGCCATTACAGCTGTACCCACATACACTGATGGTGGCGAGTTCGAACCCAGCCCGGGCTACTGAAACATGTTAACTGGGACTCACTGTGGCACTGTGATGTGAGCAATGACGGAGATTTTACACAGTTGTCATGTTTGTATGTGAGCAGAGAGGAGGATGAGGCAGATTGCTGGGAAATTGCCCACGAAATCTATCTTATGATAAACATGATCTTGCATTGGACAAAAGGTATCAATGCACAGTGCCCTGGTGGAGATTCTTCAATGCATTACATCATCATAAAAATGGGGATGAACATGGCGTCATCATGAAAATGGGGATGACGGGTTTGGCGCCTATAACTCAGCAGCTAGGGCACCAGCCACATACACTGGAACTGGAGGGCTCGAATTTTGAATCCGGCCCGCGTCCGCCAAACAATGACAACTACAACCAAAAAGTAGCCGGGCGTTGTAGCAGGTGCTTGTAGTCCCAGCTACTAGGAAGGCTGAGGCAAGACAATCGCTTAAGCCCAAGATTTGGAGGTTGCTGTGAGCTGTGACGCCACAGCACTCTATGCAGGGCAACATAGACTCTGTCTCAAAAAACAAAAATGAGGATGATCACAGGCAGATGGTGGAGATGAGTCAAAATTGGTAGCCCTCCTTGTCTGCTGTTGAATTTCCTTCTTCAACTTCATAAGGACCGTATTTCCAAATCCCCATCAAAGATGTTTACTGTGAAATAAGTTTTGCTGTGGTTCTTTCTGATGATGGAGGATTTAGCCTGTCCCATGCATTGGTTCAAGCCAACGAGTCTTTCTGTGGTCAGCTTTGCATTTGTTTCATTTTGCCCTGATTCTTTCTCCTCCTCTGTGGCAGTGCAGAAATTCTTTTCACAAAACAACTTGCCAGTCTTTAAATATTTTTGGAATCTTCCACCTTTCCTTGAAAGCAATATTAATGTCAGACGGCCCATTAAAGACTCCCCTTAAAGAATGAACTCTGGACATTCTGGGACCAGCAGTTCCCCTTTGAAGGAGGATGTTTACAAAGCATTTCTGCAAACTCAGCCTCCACAGGGGCAGCTTTGCAGCAGGGCTGGGTTAAAAGTGTTTATTCATGCAATTATATGTTTGAAGGACTTGACGGAGGAGATTCTTTAACTCAGGGACACTTGGGAGACATTTTCAAAACTTGTGCAAGAATGCGTTTGTCAACAGTTATCCGTCACTTTGCAGATTTAGCAAGGACAGAGGCAGAAGATGAGTTTTCGATTTTGTGCTTTTTCTCCGTGATGTGCATGTACTTTAGTTTTAATTTCTGTAGACATTATAACTGAGAAGAGAGGGCCTCTTACCCTGGGAACTTGTTTCAGGGTGAACATTCCTGAAATGAGTGGGAATATCCCTCATTTCTTAAAAACTCTTTTCCCCCCCCAATCTCTGTGCTGATACCTCTGCTTTCTCTAAGGCCTCTGTTCCGAGTGCCTGAGTCACATTCACCAACGTGTGAGAACGTGGTCATGGTCACCCATCCCAACTTTCCCTAGATGCTGAGTTCCCATAGTTAAAACATCAGAATAGAAACTGAAGACCTCATGTCCGTTCTCCTAACTCACGGGAACATTGATTCAATTTTATTTATTTTTATTTTATTAAATCATAACTATGTACATCAATGCATTTATAGGGTTCGGTGTACTGATTTGATATACAATGTGAAATGCTTATGTTGAACGAAGTAACACATCCATCACAATTACACTCTTTTCTTAATAGTTTTGAAATGTACCATTGCATCATGCACATTCGGTGAGGTTCCCCCCAGATACCCTCCACTCCCCCTCTCCTTCCCTCTCTCTCCTCTTCCCTTCTACTTTCTGGACTATAGTTATATTTTACCATTCATATGTGTAGGTGCTTGCATATTGATTTCTTAGTAGTATTGAGTACATTGGATACTTTCTTTTCCCATTCTTGAGATACTTTGCTAAGAAGAATATGCTCCAGCTCCATCCAGGTAAACATAAAAGATGTGAAGTCCCCATCTTTTTTATGGCTGCATAGTATTCCCTGCTGTACAGATACCACCATTTGTTAATCCATTCATGGGTTGATGGGCACTTGGGCTGTTTCCATAACTTGGCATTTATGAACTGGGCTGGAGTAAATATTCTGGTGTAAATGTCTTTGTTGTAAAATAATTTTTGATCATCTGGGTATATACCTAGTAGAGGAATTGCAGGGTCAAATGGTAGGTCTACTTTTACCAATTTTCATCTGTTTCTTAAGCAGTTATGGACTTGTGCCTCAAATCTAAGAGATCAAGCAAGAACTGATTTTTTCATCAATTATACAACCCTTAACCTTAAAATAATAATAATAAAAACCTTCTTGGTATCCATTTCCTTATCTGGACAGACTCATCTCAGACATGTCTTCCAACTAAATAGACTCCCATCTGTGATTCTATTCCTTAATTAGTGAGCATAAAAGGGATTCTTCATGGATTTATTTTCTCTGTCATTTTTAAATTTGCTTCCTCTTTAAATATGTTTACACTCTCAGTTTTGAAATCATAAAGGATTCAAAGGTGTTACAAAAACAGTATGGGTAATTCCTCTCTTCCATATTTTTAAAAATGTTTTAGTATTTATTAGAGAGCTGCATATTAGTACATAAAGTGTTTGAGTTAGCTAAGGCTATACCGTAACTGTCTTTGGAAATACTGATTTATCTTTTGTTTTTATTCCCTACATCCTATAACACAGAACTTTGTGTTATTCATGAACAAGATCAGCCTGAATTGATGACCAAGATTTGCTATTCTATTTATTATTTATGCAATATATTATGGGAGCCTATTATGTTCTGTGGGTTATTGCATTAGACTATTTTTGCACAAATATCTCCAGCCGATATTGATCCTCCAATGCCAGTGAAAGCTAGAGGTAGGCTGGCATTTCCCTCTGAAATTCTGAGTGGTTGTGGCCCCAGATTTTAGCTCCCCTGCTGCAATGTACACGTATGCTGGTGAAGGGGGCTTGGAATGTCCAGCAGAGTAGAGAAGAAAATAGTCTGGGAGGCAGCGCCTGTGGCTCAAAGGAGTAGGGCGCCTACCAGCCCCATATGCTGGAGGTGGCGGGTTCAAACCCAGCCCCAGCCAAAAACTGCAAAAAAAAAAAAAAAAGAAGAAAGAAAGAAAATAGTCTGGGGAATGTATAGTGATAGATTGACAGCTTGGAGAAAAGAATATATTGATAGAAGGAGGGTAAACAGCGGGACCACACCTATGGAGCATATTGCAAGGGTACAAGTCAAATCTATCAAGTGTAGAACATAAATGTCTTAACACAGTAATTAAGTAAATGAGGCGAAAGCTATATTAATTAGTGTGATGTAAACATGTCAAATTGGATAAAAAAATCAACACATTGCACCCCACATATGCATAAATGGATTCATGATCTATGTGTATATGACTTAATAAAGGAAAAAAGTAAAATAAAATAAGACTATACAGGAAATTAGGAAGTAATTGATCACTGTGCTTACAGATAAGCTAATGTATTCTTTAATTTGTACTTTGACGCTCCCCTGTCCTTCAGGCTGATAACTTTCTTCCTTAAACAAAGAACTGTTTATTTAATTGAAACATGAGGTTGTTACCTTTTTACTACCTGCCTTGTGGTTTCCAGGGTCTAGGGGAATGAGGACTGGGCAGACGCAGTTCAGAGGGTATGAAGTTTTAGTTTTGCTCTACAGGTGTCCCCTGGAGCACCATGTCTGTGGGTAAAGATACAGTATCGTGCCCTCGGACACTCGCCCTTTCTCCTGCTTGGGGAGGTCGAACTGATCTGTGACAGGGATTGGGGACGCTCTAGGGGGTGGTGCCTTTTCCTTACAGCCAAGCGCACTCTGAGCTCTGAGCTGTGAATATCTGGAGCTGCATATTCTATCAGGAGAGCCTGTTCCAAAGTGACTACATTGCAATAAAAGAAAAAAACAACTGGAACATCGCACCTCATTGCTCATGTGAATGGAAAGCTGGAAACCCAGAGATTTTTTTTTTTTTTTTTTTTTAAGATCAGAACACTCTTGGCTGGCTCTTCGAGGCTCTGTCTTTCATCCTAGGCCAAAGCTGATTGGCAAAACGTCCTTCCCACCACTTTCTGTCCCTCATTTCAGCAGATTTCGGAAGGAGCTCTTTCACTGAATAAATGCAAGCAATAAATTTCCCATCCAAGGGGAAAAATGGGTATGGGGACTATTACGCATGTTTTCTCTGGTTTACATCAAATAAATCATGTTTGTGCTGGTCATTAATTTTCCTAGAATAAGGATTCTCATGTACCTCCCAGTTATAGTAAAAATATATATTTATACATCCCCATCATTCAGAATTTTTTACAGTAAAAGCCCTATTAATCTTACCAAAAACTATATGCCATAATTCCATTGCATTACAATATTATTTTCTGGAAAATTGAAGATTATGGTTAGGAAACCATGTTCCACTTAAAATAAGTAGGATAATCTGCTGACTTAGTTTCATATGGGCCACATGCCAGTAACATCATATGATGCTGTTTTTCCTCTAATTTTTCCTATTTTCCCACATTTTATGCCCTTCAGAGCACCTAAATTAATGAATGCATGTTTTATTTTGGGGAAAATCTTCTATAAGAGAAAGAATAAAGCTTTATTAACAAAAGATAAAAAGTCCAGGTGTATATTCTTATAGATAGGAGCAACTGTCATAAATCTTTCTGTATTTACTGGGTAGTGAAAATTTTTAACCATCTGTGAAACGTGGACCTAAGATAGCGAGGCTAAAGCTGACCTGAGAATTATACAAAAGTACAGCTCAGATCTTCCATCTCATTCTTTCCCACAGAAGCAGCCAAGATTGCTAATAAGGGAAAAGGCTGCGCTTTCTTCCTCCCCCACCACTAAAATGAGCCAAAATTAAATTTACTGTGGAGAAAAAAAAAATGGAGAAAGATGGATGATTCTGGATGTTACACAGTGGAGTCACAGGAATTCTTTCCAAGGAGTGATAATCTAATACAATACACAACATATCACACCAGGTCTGACAATTACATTCTGAAAGTTGTCCCTGTGTGCAGAACTGATGAAAACATTGCAAAAAATCGTGGAATTGTGCATCAAAATAGTCATCTGACTGTGAGAAGTGTGGTAGGCAAGGAAACATTAAAAGAAAACCAAGAAAACCTTAACTGGAGATCTCGGCCAACAACTCATGGATCTTGCATCACAACAATGCACCAGCTCACACAGCACTTTCTGTGGGGCATATTTTTAGCCAGTAAACAAATAAGTGTATCGGAACACCTTCCCTATTCACCTAATCTGGCCCCCAATGACATTCCCTTTCCCCGAAGATAAAGGAAATATTGAAATGAAGTCATTTTGATGACATTCGTGACATCGAGGATAATACAGTGACAGCTCTGATGGTCATTCCAGAAAATAAAGGGTTCCAAAGTGCTCTGAAGGGAGGGCTACTCACTGACATTGGTGCACAGCTTCCCAAAGGGAGGACTCAAAGGTGACCATAGTAATATTCAGCAATCGGGCATGTCGCAATTTTTCTGGGATAGGTTGTAAACTTAATTGTCAACCTTGTATGACAACAGCTCTGATGGCGATTCCAGAAAAAAGAGTCCCAAAATTGGTTGGAAGGGTGGACTAAGCACTTGCATTAGTGCACAGCTTTCCACCTCAAAGCTGGCCCTAGTGATATTCAGCACTTTTTCTAAGATGAGCTCTTGAACTTAATTGTCTGAACTTCGTAAGGACTGGAGTGAATTAAAACTTTCTGATTAGAAGCAATGAAACTTGTCCTTGTGGGTGGGCAGTTGCATTTTCTTCATGCTGTGCAGCGATCTCTGGTTTTGCGCTACCTGCAAAATTTTGATTTGGGAGCTGTAGAGGAAAATGTCATCTCTTTTCTTAGCCTTCAGTCTACAGGACGTAGCATGTTGCAGTTCACAAAATACCCCCTTATTGCTGAAAAATATATCAGACAAGCACAGCTCACGTGTTGTTACTGTAATATTGTATAACGATAACTAAAGCATTGCTATAAAGAACCCCCACCCCCGCCAAAAAAAAAAAAATAGTAGATGTTGCTGGGAGAATTCCAAGAACAATTCCTCGCGTAAAATCTTACAGAAGCCGACTCATTAATAGTTGTTGCGTCCACAGCAATGGCAGATTATGCAGCAACCTAGTAAATACGATCTGATTATTATAAATCACTGAAATGTGTGTGCCCACAGAGTGACGCGGATTTTAACAGGTGTTCTATATTTCTAGTAGAAAATTTACTAACAAGTCCACCCAAATATTTAAGTTAGTACGATACGCCATTTACTGTGTGCAAGGGCCTGATTGAAACAGTATGGGGAGAACCGATTTTTATGGAGAAATGTGAGGAATAAGGAAATACACTGCTTTTTTGCATTTGGCTGGGATTTAATGGCCTTCATGCTCATCGACCAAAGAGGCTGCTGACAAGCCCCACAGAAGCATTGCTGGGGGAAGGAATCAGGACTCAAAAGTCAAGGCAGGCATTAATGCTGATTTCCAAACCGTCATTTTGATTTCCCCAAAACAAGCCTTTAATAGCACTTCTTTACACATGACATGAAGGTGGGGGAAAATGGAAAGCCAAGAATTCTAATTCATTTAAAGGGCGATCAGTCTTTCTTATTTATTTATTTATTTTTATTTCCACCTTTCATTTTTTTGCATTTTTTTTTTACTTTTTTTTTTTTGAGACAGAGACTCAAGTTGTCACCCTGGATAGAGTGCTGTGGCATCACAGCTCACAGCAACCTCCAATTCCTGGGCTCAAGCAATCCTCCTGCCTCAGCCTCCAGAGTAGCTAGGACTACAGGCGCCCGCCACAACACCCGGCCATTTTTTGGGTGCAGCCATCACTGTTTGTTGATTTGAACCCGCCAGCTCAGGTGTACGTAGGCGCCGAGCCCCTGTCTTTATTTTAGAGCCATTGTTCATAAAAATAAGGTGTTTATGTTAGTAGGTAGTGAGTTTATTACTGTATTTTAAATTTTTCAGTTTAGTTTCAATGACAGTAAACACTGATAGATACAACCCACATAAACAAATGCTCTCTGAAGATCTCAGTAATTTTTAAGACTAAAAGGTTCCCGAGAACAAAAATTTGATAAGCATTGGCATATAGTTTTTCTTAAACTTATTTGATCAGGAATCTGCCTCCGCACCCCTTTAGGTCAGACAGCTTCTTTGGAAGCATGGTCCGTTTGGAAAGTGTTAGAATAGGTGATCTTGGGTGGAGTCCTTAACCCTGAGTCGAAATCACGGCGTCATCGCTTAGTGCCTGTGTGACCCTGGGCACGTCACTTTCCTCCATGAGTCCGTTTCCTCATCTGTGTGATGATAATGACTGAACTTTGACCCACACTCCAGGTTTGTTGAGAAGATTCTATGTAGTAATGTACGCAAGGCCCTTGATAACAAGTATGTTATTATTCATAATAATGTTATGATATGCACCTATAGTTGTATCTTAACAACAACAGCAAATAGTAAAAGTCTGTGAGGAATGAAGGCAGAATTCCCTCTGAAAATGAGTCACGAGGAAGACGAGATGGCCTCCCTGGGGGCTAGTCTTGAACCCCCAGGCCGAAAGGCTGGAGGCGGGTTTTCCACGGCTAAGCCAGCAAATGGCAAGGAGGGGGCTCACGTTGATCAGTCTGTGTCTCAGGCAGGAGGTAAAATGAGAGTAGTTTTGGAACCTTGCTGGGCTGGCTCCCAGGCCTGGTGGCCATGAAGAATCTTCAGGGACCCAGGAGTGTGGGATGGACCTGGGCCTCTCTGGATAACACTCCAGCAACTGTATCGAAAGACGAGAAAATGAAACAAAGCAAATGCCACCTTTGCCCGAGCATATCCATGGCCTCTCCCTTTGCTGGCGGCTCCTGGGTAACCACTTCTTTGGCCGACAGAGTGAAACCAAGAGCCATGTTCGAGCTTGGTATATTCATAGCCAAGACATAGGAGGGTATCACGATTTAAAACCAGAGCAGAGAAACCAAATAAGGTCCCCTGGGGGAACAGTGGAGTTGAGTGTGGGAGTGAGTGTGTGTGTGTGAACAGTTTGATCAGAGCCTTGACTATCTCTAGAAGGAAGCCTGATTCACTAGGTCAATGACAGACCAGAATTTTTTTGCTTCTTTGAGCTCAGTTTCCTCATCTGTGAAATGTGCTCTTGCCCCCGGCGTGCCTCCAAGATGCATAGTCATGGAAGTGGCGTTTATATAAACCTTTGTAAAGATGAGTTTGTTCCGTTGCCAATCTAATAAGAAAAAAACCACAGAATTGCTGGCTGAAGAGAGGCAAAAATGTCAAAACGTCAGCAGTTCAACTATCTGTGGCATCCTTAGCCTTCTTTCCACTTTTTCTTGCCGTGGTGTGATCACAGCACTGCAGCTGAGAACAATAAGCCCGGGACGAGAAACCTCAGTCTGTTGGGCACACTGTCCTTGGCTCCTCTGACGGCGGTGGCTCCGTGGCCTTGGGGGCCACCGTCAGGGGCAACTCTGGGTGAGGGGGACGGCAGCACTTCCCTGTGCCCTTGGCAGAGAGAAAACCTGAGGATAAAGAACTGGACAAAAGAAGGATGAAAGACATGGCATCCCCCGTGGAGGAAGTCTGGTGCCTTCTGTTACCTTGAAGGTCACGTCCTGTTCTTACAGGAGTGAAATGGAGAATAATGCCGACGTTAGATGATGTCTAAAGGGGCTGACGTCTCCCTCCCAACCAACCTCAGTGCAGAGGTGACCCAGAGTGGCTAGAGGGTGGATCTGTAGAGGGACAGTGACAACATACTTTGTTGGGCAAGTTGAGTGAGACGTGTTTTTGAGAATAAGGAGGTGCTGTTAATAATCACTCTGGCTAACAGGAACAGACTGGGCAAATAAAAGGGACATATGGCCACCCGCCTCAAGGTCATGAGAAGGGGATAGAGGGCTTACCACATGATGGTTTCCCAGGGGAAGGTGGCCGGGCCACTTCACGAGGGTTAGCCTCAGAATTTGTGATGGTGGAGGGGGTTGGACGGGGGATATCTTGGGAAAGGGATGAAGGGTGCTTGTTCCGTTGAAGGGGACCCTTCCTGGAGGTCTGGTTTGGAGTCAGACTGTGAGACCTCCCCTCTTACCATGGTTTCATGCTTTTAAAAACACTTTTTACAAGATCCACAATTCCTTCAGAACCCCCTGCCCCCCATTGTCCAAGTGTGGATGGGGTTGTTCCCGTCTGAGAGGCAGATTGAGGAGCAGCGTGCCAAGGACACCAGCTTGCTGGGAGGGAGTCTATTCCCTCTGGATGAGGGAAGATTTTACCCACTATACTAGCCCCACATGGGTGAGGAACCTGTACCTCAAGGCCACACATGCCCTCTATACCCAAGCATACCCCCTCTACTGAATCCAAACTTCACAGAATAAATCTCTTTATTGAAAGAATTTGTTCTGTAAAATTTGGGTTCAGTCAAAAGGCCGCACTCAGGGATGCCGATGGCCAGGGTGGCCCCTCTGCAGGTTCCCCACCCCTTCGAGTGGAAACAATTAGGCAGGAGAAGCCCACACAGGATGGAACAGTGGCGCTGGGGGGCTCAGACTCCACCCAGCGCTCTGTGCCCTCGTGGTTTTATAATATAGCCAAGCCAGTACCGGGGTGTTAGTACGGGGCTGGCTGGCTAAAGGAGAATGACCTGCTGTCCTTGTGACTTCATGGGAAGGCGTAAGGTCTGAGCTGAAAGTGGTCTTGCTGGTCACCACCTCCAGCTCCTTTATGGAGAAGACGGAAAACCTCAGACTGGCCTGAGCGCGGAAGGCAGAGTGGGCCACTCCCAGCCAATCTTCTCCCCTGTGTTAGTCTTAGGCAACCTGCAAACTGCTCTGAGACAGGAAATATAACCTGAGATGGACGCTGTTGCCCAAACTCCCAGGCTATCACTAGGCCGGGAGGATTCGAATTCAGTCCTCGGTCTGATCCAAAGCTTCTGCTCTTTGTACCGTACAGCCCTGCCTCTTCCTAAGGTGTAAGGAGATTGCATCCCTTGTCCAAAGTCGCTTCATCTGGAAGAGATCAGGCACCGAAGGTGCACTGACCCCTGTCTAAGTTTTTCTGGGTCAATTTTGATTGTAAATATTTTCTCTCTGATCTTGCAGCTCTTGGCAGTTAGTTACCAGGGCTGCGAAGTAAAGATAAGCTTGAGAGAGGAACCGCCCACCTCACCCAAGTGAGCCGTGGGCAATTCTGCGTAACTCTCAGACTGTCAAAGGCAATCACCCCAAGAGGTCAACACCAAGACTATTCTGTAGATACGACTGGGCTTCATTTTCCCACGATCTCAGAAAAAACAGATAAGCCAGAGCAAGGGGTAGGATGTCGTGGCAGGTCCTGAAACCCCACCCGCCCAGCAGAGGCCTGGGGTGGCCTTTGAGGAGGTGGATGGTGGCAGAGGTATGTGGGAGGGGGCAGCTGCAGTAGATTTAGTCCCTGGGAAAGCCACTTCCTTGCAGAGATAGTGCCAGGCTGGGAGAGGTGCAGGTGGGGGCAAGAAGATCCGGGGGGAGATGTGGGTGGACCAGCACTGGGCGGGGGACCTCACAGCCCACTCTGTGCAGCTTCTTCTGACTTGTTCCTCCTGGAGATACTGGAGAATCCAGAGGAGAGGCAATGGGGACCACACTGCTAAGAGGACCACCGAAGAGGGGAGCCACTGAAGCCACGCACTGCTGGGGATACCTCTAGGAGAACCCTGGATCCACCAGGCAGGGCAATTATGGGAGTGATGAAGGAAGGAGAGGATTGTCCTCGAGGCCAGGGCCAGCAGGGCAAGAACAAACAGGTTGTTTTGGAGACTTGTCTGGCAGCCTCCCCCCTGGCCTGCCTGGAGGGCACACTGTTTGTGGAGTCTTTTGCCTTGATCAAATTTTGTTGATCACCACATCCTTGGGAAACAGGTCAACACAGGTGGCCCACTTTACCCAGGGGGCCCATGTTCAGAACTGTGACCTGCACAGAAGCAACGTGAACTCTGGGCCAACCCTTCTCACCCCCGGGCGTCTGATGGGCTGAGCCTCCTGGAAAGAATGTTTCTGTTCATTTCCGTCTGATACCTTGCTTGCCTTCCAAGGCCCAATTGAAAGTGCATCTTCGTCCATGGGCCACCTTCCTTTTATTTCTAACTTTTCTTTTTCTTTTTCTTTTTTTTTTTTTGAGACAGAGTCTCACTTTGTCACGCTGGATAGAGTGCCGGGGTGTGGTAGCGCACAGCAACCTCAAACTCTTGGGCTCAAGCGATTCTCTTGCCTCAGCCTCCCAAGTAGCTGGGACTACAGGTTCCCGCCACCACACCTGGTAATTTTTTTTGAGACAAGGTCCCACTCTAGCTCAGCCTGGTCTCAAATCTGTGAGCTCATGGCAGTCCACCCACCTCGGCCTCCCAGAGTGCTAGGATTATAGGAGTATGCGGCCTCTAACTTCTAAATCCGGAACTTTTCAAACATTCCCTAAAGTACAGAGCCCAACAAGGCTCCCCACTTGCGTTCCCCAGAATCCGCAGCTATCAAGGTTCTGCCACATCTGCTTTGTCAATGTCTGTCTATGTTTATTATTTCCTGGGTTGTTTTAAAACATCACGTCATTTTATTTCTACACACTACATTTTTGCATCTCTTAAAAATATGAGCCTTTTCAGGTGTAATGCTTTTGTGGTTATTAAGTCTAAAAATTACCAAGGCTTCTTTACTATCATCCAATACCCCTAATGCATAGTCTGTGCTGAAGTTTCCCTAATTGTACTCAATTTATTTTTTTTGACTGTTGATGTTTTCAGACTCAAGTCTACCATTAGATTTTGTCAAGTTTTTAAAGACACGGGGTTTGTTATTCTGCACAATGTCCCTCATGTTGGCCTCCCCCCCATTTATGCCCACTAGGCAACTGGCCTTTTCTGCCCCTTCCAGAGCACGAGCCTTTTGAGGCAGGCATAACATCTCATTTCTGTGTTTCCTGTGATTCCCAAGTTGTGCATTATGCATCACAAGCATTCCACTGATTCTTGAAAACATGGCTGTATTGGAAGGATCTTTGCCACTTAAAACTTAGGAGTCTGGGGATTTTGAAGCTGCCTCCCTCCACCCCAGACCTCCCTGCCAGTGCCTGGGAGGGACTGTCAGATCAGAGGGGTTTGTACACAGAGCAAAGGGCAGATCAGATGACCTTTAGGACCTACCATGACTCTGCAATTCTGGCATATGACAGACATTGACTTTGTCCTCCAGTTTTGTTCTGGGACTTATCAATATACTCGTGGTTAAATTCCACAAGCTGGCATGATCTGAGCAGCGAAATTAGGGCATGGTTTCTTGCCATTACTTTTTACAGCCTGGCAAGGGCAGGCAGCTGCCCTCGTCTTCTCTGGTTGCCGTGTCATTCTGTGAGGTGACTGGAGTCAGGGGCCTAGAATGTCAGCGTGGTGGCAGCTCCTGCTCCTGCCCTGCCTTCTGACCCAACTCTCTGATCTCAAAACCTCTGAGCTTGTTTATTTCTAGAGGCATCGTCTGTATGCTGTATTGTGAGCAAATGGAAAATATGGCTTGGATTATGGAATTCAGCTTTATGATTCATTTGTTCAACAAACTCCTTTGGAGAATCTACTGTGGGCCAGGTTTTGCCTAGTTCTGGGGTCCTGGGGCAGGAACGTCCAAAGATGGCCAACACCCACTTGCTGGCAAGGGGTTCACTATTTAATGAAAGAGGCAGGTCAACGGTGCCATGGTGGAAGCCCGGGTGCAATGGGGGACAGAGAAGGTACCCATCTCAGACTGCAAAGGTCCAGGAGGGCTGCTTGGAGGAGGCGGCTTCTAAGCTGCACGGGAGTTTTCTAGAGGGAGGGGACGGGAAAGAGAGAAGAACCATGCAGATTTATTCTGAGGAGAGGGAATAGTACAAGAGAAGGGAAATTGCCTTTACTCTGTGTTTTCAGAGGTAAGTGTAATGTGATTCACACCTCACAATGATTTTTATAAAACGTAGCCCTCAGGGAGGTGAAAAGATTTGTCCAAGGGGAGGAAGAGTAATTAGAATGATGGTCACGGACTCTCTGGAAAGTGGTCCAGCGTCCTGACCTTATCCACGCCTGTGTAACACCCACCCTCCATTAAGTAACTGAAAACCCCTCTTTTGTATCAGTCACAGAGGCTGGAGCTGGAGAGCTCAGGGTGGCCGTGGTTGCAGCGTTCAGAGAAGAAACTTTAGGCCTGGGGGAGCAGAACCTCCTGGGGCCCATTTAGGGCATGAAACCCTCTTGGGATCTGGAAGCCCTATCTGAAAGAACGGAGAAGTTTCTTTTCCTAAAACAAATAGAGACCGATGTGGGCTTATTGACAAGGTAGAAATACCAGGCTGTTGACAAAACAGGGTTATTTGATGGTTTGTGTATTATATGAAAACCATTATGGCTTATGATATGGACATAGTTATTATTAAATATGGTTAATACAACCACAGTCTTGAGGAAAACTAGGATTTTTCTTTTCTTTTGCGTGTTAGTTACTTAAAAAGAACTCTAAAAAGATTAGAAATGTTCCTTCTAGATGATTCCATGGATGCTGGTAAAACCACAGAATCTGAAATATTTGGCACTAAAGTGACTGTCTTAGCAGCAGGTGCTTCACTTGGGAGTCTTCCTTAGAGCAAATAGGGCACCAGCAGTGGCCAGAATCTAGCGAATGCCCGACAGACGCTGCTTTAGACTCTTCTTGGACACTATTCCGTTTAATTCACCTGGACTCGGCCAGATACATTTATTATTAGCCCAGATTTCACATGTGAGGGAGCCAGTCTTCCCAGAGGTTAAATCTTACTGGTGTCGGCTCGGCGCCTGTGGCTCAGCGGGCTAAGGCGCCAGCCACATACACCTGAGCTGGCGGGTTCGAATCCAGCCCAGGGGCTGCCAAACAATGACGGCAGCAACCAAAAAAATGGCCGGGCGTTGTGGCGGGCGCCTGCAGTCCCAGCTACTTGGGAGGCGGAGGCAAGAGACTCGCTTGAGCCCAGGAATTGGAGGTTGCTGTGAGCTGTGATGCCATAGCACTCTATCCAGGGTGACA
>CAUYRH010072108.1:0-11492 GCA_963574655.1 Perodicticus potto
ATAGAAATGTGGTGGAAACACAGAGTTAACATCTTAGACAACTGGGTTGTAGAAATCCGAGTATTAATCAGGTTGATAAAAATATCTCCGATTGTATGGGAAGCCCGCACACTGTACTCCAAGACTGAATTATTGTACACAGTTATGACTCAATAAAAAATAATTAAAAAAAAAAAAAAAAGAAATCCGAGTAGACAGTGAGGGTTGCAAAGTAAACTCCTGAAAGGAAGGAAGAAAAAAAGTGTCCTGCACACATGGCAGGAGTCAAAAATTGGGTCCCCTGCATGACGCTAGTAAAGAAAGACAAAATCTCTGACTGCTACCCAAGTATGTAGTTTTTATTCAGTTGCACAACTGATGTGGTCAGAGAGAACAAACCAATGACATAATGAGTAAGTATGCCAAGATACCTGCTGGCTCAGTGATTGGGTTTTATATAATCCCAGTTAGAGCGGAACCCTAGAATGCCAGTGTAAGGCATAGTTATATATAGAGTGCTCCAGGGACCAGGCAAAGGCATCTTAGAAATTACCAGATCGGAAGAGATAAGCTGAGAGAGAAGAGATGAGGGAACCCTCATTCTAGGTCACACATAAAAATAAAACTCCAAAGTGCATGAGGGAAAGTAACACTAAAAACGATAGCCAATAAATGCAATAATTAGATGAATTCATACCATAAACCCCCCCAAATGGTAGAGTAATCTGATAGTGACTTTAAAATCGATCATTTTAAGATTCTCAAATATATAAAAGAATAATAACCCATTAAGCAGAACAAACTATTAATTTAGAATAGGGAAATATAAATTGGAAATCTTTGATTATATAGATATAGTCATGTAATGTCAGTTTTTGTGATATCTCGAGATACCTCAAATAACCAGAACAATACTGAAAAAGAATAATAAAGTTTAAGGCCTCATACTCCCCGATTTCAAAATATACTACAAAGAAAGGGTAATTAAAACAATGTAGGAGTGTCATCATGTTAGATATACAGAACAACAGGACAGAATAGAGAGCCCAGAAATAAACTCTTGTATATATGGTCATACACAATGGGGAAAGGACAGTCCTTCAACCAGTGGTGCTGAGAAAACTGGATATACACATGCAAAAGAAGAAATTGGACTCTTACCTTACACCATATGCAAAAATTAACTCAAAACGAATTAAAAACTTTAAGTAAGACCAAAAGGCATTATACACCTAGAAGAAAAAATAGTAGAAAAGCTTCAGGACATTGGATTTGGCAATGATTTCTTGGACATGACACAAAAAGCACAGGCAACAATAACAAAATAGAAAATGAAATTGCTTTAAACTTAAAAACTTCTGCATGTCAAAAGAAACAATCAACAGAATGAAAAGGCAACCTCCAAAATAGAAGAAAATAACTGCAAATCAAGTATCTATAATATATAGGGGTTAATATCTAGAATATGTAAGACATTTTTATAACCCCAAACAAAATAACTTTATTAAACAATGGTCAAAGGACTTAAATAGATATTTTTCCTTGAAGATATTCAAATGGCCAATAATCACACAAAAAGATTCTCTACATCATTAATCATCAAGAAAATACAAACAAAAACAACATTAATGTATCAGTCACACCAACCGGATGCTCACTGTCAAAAGAACAGATAGTAAATTAGTAAATATTAATAAGAATACAAAGAAGTTGTAACTCTTGTGCACTCTGGGTGGTAATGTAATGTGGTGTAACCATTATGAAAAACAGTATGGAGATCAAAGGATTAAAAGCAAAATTTCCATATGATTCAGCAATCCAATTTCTGGGTATATATACAAAGGAATTCAAAACAGGATTCTGAAGAAAGATTTGCACGCCTCTGCTCATTGTATTACTATTCACAAAAGCCAAGAATTGGATGCAACCAATGGTAGAAGAAGAAAGAAATTGTGTTACATACATACAGCCTTAAAAGAAAAAGAAATCTGTCATATACTCCAACACAGATGAACCTCTAAGACAATTAGCTAAGCAAAATATGACATTCACACAAAGACAAATACTGTATGATTTTACTTATATCAGGTATCTCAGTCAAAACAGTAGAAACAAAAAGTAGAAACATGATTACTAAGGGTTGTTGGGAGGTTATAGGTAGAGTTTCACTGTTATAAGATGCAAAAATTCTAGGGATATGTTGCACAACCATGTGAAGATACTTAACCATACTGAACTGTATATTTAAAAATAATTTAATAAATTTAATGTTATATGTTTTTATTATATTGAAAATGAAACAATCCAATATCAATGAAAACTGATCATCTTAATTTGTAATTAAAAATATATAATTTAGAAAAAGTTCATTTAAATGAAAAAAAATGGGTGGAATTAACAGTAGAATCCCACTGTTAGGGATTCAAGGATTAATTAACAGTATGGAAAACAAGGATTACTAATAGATTACTGTATAATCATGAAGAAATCATCCAGAACAAATTTCAGAGAGATAAAAGGATATAAAATTTAGATGAATATTGAAGTGAAATGGAAGATGGAACACTCTAATAAATTTCTAATAGTGGGGAATAAGTAGGTTTAGCAGTGGGGAATAAATAGTAGAAATAAAAGAATACGTGTTCCTCTGCAAATGACGAAGAGTTTTCAAGTGGGAGGCTAAGGGAAGAGAATCACTTAAGCCCAAGAGTTTGAGTTTGCTGTGAGCTGTGATGCCACGCACTCTACTGAGGGTAACGTAGTGAGATTCTGTCTCAAAAAAAATAAAAAAACAAAAAATAAGTCCTCAGAAGGAAAATTTACACTAAGTGCTGAAAAGATAAATAATAAATCCATTTTTTTTTTAAGAGACAGAGTCTCACTTTGTCGCCCTAGGTAGAGTGCCGTGTCATCACAGCTCACAGAAACCTCCAGCTCTTGGGTTTAGGCACACACCTTGATATTTTATAATAAAAATGTAGTCATCTAGAGTTAACAGTTTGATAAACAAGTTATAAAGAGTAGAAAAATTAATAGAAGACTTCACATTAACAATATGTATCAGAAGTCAATGGAGTTATACTTTTTAAAGTGTTGAAGGAAAAGAAAAGTCAAGTTAGAATTCTATACCGAGATAAACTATCAAGAGTTACAATAGCTAAACATGATCATGATTGTTCTGTTAGATTTCTTTTTCATATAACTATATGTTTTGGAGAAAATTCCATGTTTTACACACAGGTCGAATTATCCTTTTTTATTTTTGCAAAGTAGACTTTATATTAGTGTAATTTAACACTGTATTAATGTTAAGATTACATCTGCTTTATTTTGCTACTAACAACACTGCTGTAAGGAACAGCTTTATATAGAGATTTTTTTTTCCATATATGGGAGCATTTCCTTAGAGAATATTAAGGAATTACAGGACAGAGGACATGAAACATTTAAAAAGATACTTACCAAATTGACACTTTAGGGTCCCCCCCCCCAAAAAAAACAAAACAAAAAAAACCCCCAATATATAATCTAATCAATGGCAGATGAGATATTTCTGTTCTCGTGCTCTAATCAATATCATTTGATATCATTACTCATTGCATTTATGCCAGCTGAACTAGTTTTTATTATTGCATAGTTATTATAATCATTATAATGCATGTCATTTATTGAAAAATGATGGTTAAGTGTTTTATTGTGTAATTTCCTGATTCTTATTAAAATTAAAGATATTTTCATGTTTTTATAAACTACTTTTACTTTGTCTTCTGTGACTTACATGCTCATATTCTTGTTTATATGCATGCTTGTTTTTACATTTTTTGATTATTGTTTTGCAGAATTAAAAAAAAGTTCTTAATGTTAATATATCCTTTGTTTGTTAAATGTGTGTATGGCAAATATTTTTTCCAGCCTGTCACTTGTATTTTAATTTTGATTAGCTTTTTTGTAGTCTTGTTGTTCCAGAAATTCCACTGATGCTCAGCTTTGAATTAGTGACAATATTTATAATAGTAGAAAGGTATGTGATATGAACCAATCTTTTGAAAAGGTAATAGCTGTTTGTATTGGCCATGCTAGAAGAATGCAGACTATTTTGAAAAGAAAATACTAGAAGCAGTATTATAATAATAATTGATTTATATAAAAGGCCTAAATGTCTCCAAATGCGTTCATTATAATCCATTTAATTTTATCATATTTGTGAAAATAGTTTACCAGGAATTGCTCTACTGGGTATATACATCCAAAGAAAATGAAATTAGCATGTTGAAGAGCTGTCTATACCCCATGTTCATTGAAGCATTATTCACAGTAGCTAAGATATGGAATCAATTGATCAATCATCAATGGCTGAATGACTCAAAAAATGTGACACACATATGCACAATGGAATACCATTCAACCTTAGAAAATAAGGAATTTCTGTTATTTGTGACACCACAAATGGACTTGTAGGACATTATGTTAAATGAAATAAACCAGGCATAGAAAAACGAATACCGCATGATTTCACTTACAGGTATAATTTCAAAAATTTGAGTTCATAGAAGCAGATAGTAGAAAGGTAATTGCCAGGGGCCAAAAGAAGGGTAGATTGAGGAGATATTAGTCAAAGGGCAGAAACTTCAGTTAGACAGGAGTAATATTTCAAGAGAGCTGTTCTACAACATGATGTCTACTTGCATAATTAATAACAATGTATTGTATAATTGAAAATTGCTGAAGGAGTAGTTTTTAAGTGCTCTCCTAACAAAAAAATATAAGAAGTAAGCATATGTTTATTAGCTTGATCAAGCCATTCTACAATGTATATATGTATTTCAAAACATCCCTTTATACCATTTATAGATAAAAATTTTTCATTTGTCAGTTAAAAAATAAATAATAAAAAAGAAATGACAAAAATTCTATTTCAAAAATATAAATGTGACTATTAATTTTGATTTTGTCTTTTATTATAGGTTACTGCCTTTGTCAGTTCACATTATGAGGTATATATTTTTTAACAAAATTGGCATATGACATTTGAAATTTGAAATCTGGATTTGCATAAATCAACTTCAAATTCAAATTAACTCTTGTTAGTAATTTTGTCTTGCAAGACAGAGAAATCTAATTCAGGTTAGCTTGAGCTGAAATGGGAATATATTTGTTCCATGGTAAACTTACAGGAGGAATACAATTTGACCAAGGCCTGGGTATAGAGAGGTTATTTTGTAAGCTCTCAAAAATATCCATCTCCTTTTCTCATCTCCGCTTCTTCACGTGTCCAAACTTTATTCTCTCAATCTAGATTTTTCCATATCAGTGGAGACGTGGCTTCCAGTCACTGTGCAGCTTCTAGCCTACTTTTGACCATGGAGGTACTGAAATTCATTATCTAAGACATCAGGTTCCTAGTCCTGGCCAATCTCTACAACTAGAGAAGTTGAGGTTGTTAAACTGTCAACCAGCATGCCTGCAATGGAGGCGAGAACTAATGTGTTCCAGAAGAACAGATGCCTTTATCAAAAGGACTTTTGAGACAGATACAACAGCTGGTGTCCACTAATATGATCATTACCAAGTTGGAGATAGAAATTCATGGGGAAAAATCCTCAGAGGAATCTATTAAAAAATTGTAGAGAAATGAATCAAGTGACCATTCCTACGAAAGAGGTGGATTATGAGTTGAGCAGATATACTGAATCTGCTATTTATTATACTTACTAAAATGAGTTCACACTTTTTGGGGTGAACTATTTGTATTTTCTACTTTTTTAGCACTATGGGTTATGTTTTTATATCTCGTGCAAGGAATTTTTCCCTGGCTTGAGGAAATAAAGGTATTCTTTTACAGATTTTTTTTTTTCTAAAAAGGTTTAAAGTTTTTCAATTCACATTTTACTCTGATGGACCTGGTATCAATTTTTGTATCAGGGATGAGGTTTAGATTATATGCTATATTATGTTATTAAATACCCTATTACCCACAAACTACATATTGAGAGTTATTATTTCCTACTGATCTTCCATCAGGCCAGCTATATTTCTACTTTAAGAATGTTATTATTCTTATCCATTTGTTTTTATATATAAAGTTGGGGGACTCATTTAGTAACATTCCTGTTGAGATCTTAAGGCAAATTTCACTGAATTCATAGATTGTTTTAGGGATTCTGGCTTCTCCACAATGGTGAATCTTACTATCTATAAATATCACTGCTTTTATTTAGACTCTCTTTAATGTATTCATTATACAGTTTATAATTTTATCTTCAAAGTTTTTATGTATATATTATCAACGTATTATTTTTCTTGATATTGTAATTATTATTTCTTCTAAAATTATCCTTTTTTAATATATTCACTATTTAAGAATGAAAATGCTTTGGTATTTACCTACTGATTTCATGTCTAATAATCTTATTTAGCTCTCTTATTAATTAATAAAAATAATTTGGCTTATATTGTTTTGGACTTTCAATGTCAATAGGCAGTCATGTTATATTTGAACTTTTTTGCTTGACATAGTTGTTGACTAAAATTTACATTACTTGTCTTTTTCCTCTAAAATATGTTATCACAAACCTTTCTAAAACCATTACCTCTTTTGAAAAGCACTGTATCACAGAATGAGAGTATACCAGACTTCACTTAACTATTTTCCTTCTGGAAGTATTTATTTATTTTTATTCTTATAAATATGTTGGGATTTTTTGATATATAAATCATTACCCACATTTCTAACAATTTCTTAGTATACATCTTCATAGTAAAATTATCAGTTGCAAAGAATAGAATCAGTTTTAAAATTCTTAATATGCATTGCCAAATGACTTTCAGGATGGTCACTACGATTTACTGACAACCGGCAGTGTATGAAAACATCTCTCTTACCACATCCTCAGTAGCACATGGTATTAACCTTTATTTTCTTTTGCTAATTTGATAGACAAAAATGGTATCTCACTTTAATTTGCATTTATTTGCTTGCTACTGAGGCTGATCTTTTTCATATAGTACTTTTCAAGCTTTTGGTGTTTTTTATCTTGACTCCAGCAGGGTCTCATCAGGACAAAAGTGTGTCTCATCAATATGTAAAAGTCAATAATCTATATTAACCTTTAAGATATATTACATTATATTGTATTTTTATTCATGAATTTCTTTTTTATAGCACACTAAAGTTTTTATTCTTGTGTTAATTAAGTGTATCAGTTATTTCTTTGATCAATTTCTTCCATTGATTTTATGCATTGTTAGAAAGTTTGCCCAATATTTTCTCTTGGGCATTTATGTATTCATTAAAATGAAATGGAACTTGGCTGCACCATAATTTTACATATTATCTGGTACTAACTCAAGACTTTCTTCTAAAATGAAAAGTCCAGATCTTGGATTATGTCACTTTTATTTTGCATCCACAGGGTTTGGCATAGTTCCAGGTACATAAAAGCTATTCATGAAACAACTGTTGAATATATTGGATGGTATGTATTACGATTTGAAATTTTTTATATGATCTTAGTTTTAAATAAAAATAAAATAAAGCGTCTTTTGATTTATAAGTGTTATATGTCTCAAGTATTGCAGAGAGATAATACTTGTGATCATTAACTATTTGGATAATTCTAAACTCTCCATGAACCCCAACAGCCCACGGATCATTAATGTACATTAAGTATGGCTTGTGGGTATGGCCTGGTTGTGGAATAGTAATTTTCTCTTTGTGTGAAGTGTATTTCCACATTAGGTGCAGAAGCTCTAATTTTTAACTGCAATTTTGACCTCTAATCCCCATGCTTTAGTCAACGAAGAGAACTTTTTAAATGAATTAGTTGAGTCGAACTGATATATTCGGGATGTTAAGATTATCACTTCTGGCAGGCAAATTTTATTCACATTTTAAAACATAGCTCAAATATTATACTTTCGTACTTTAACTTTTCTTCTCCTACAGAATTAGAGGCTTATTCATCTGTATTCCCATAGCCAATAAAAGTACACATTTGTTGAATGCTTACCATGCAGCAGACATTGTTTTAGAAGATTTGCATGCTCTTCTTTAATCCTTATATTTTTTACTCTATGGGACCAACACTATCACCCTCAATTTTTCAGGCAAGAATATAAGCTTAGCAGAATAACTTAACCATACATACACTGCTAAAAAGGGCTAATCAAAGGTTAGAAAGAGGTTTCTTGACACTAAAGCTGAAGCTCTTAATTGTCTCGTATATCACTATTCCTTAATAATTTACCCTTAAGGACACAAACAACAACATATTTAATTTTGTATTTCTAATACCTAGTCCAGTTCATGGGATTTAGTAAGCTTTCAACAACAGTTTGGTGATTTGGTACACTGCAAAAGGGATATAGTCTGGGAAGGCCTGCCCAGTGCAGCTTACATACATGCTCAATATTTCTGGAATGGCTTGGACATTTTAATCCTGTACAAATTAACCACAAGTTTGAATACATAGGACCCATACTTAAGCAAAGAGAATTATTTAAACCACTGAGATGGGTTAATTTTAATTTTTAAATAGATTTTCTGACAGTGCTGACAGGAGAATAATGGATGGCTTCACTGTAAGTCATTAAAGACACACCAAGAAATTGTGGGTTGTATCATCCAGATAATGTGCTTAAATGTGCTTGGCGGAGTGTCTTTAAGTTCAATTTACCTATGCTTTGTATTTTCCACCTTGACTAGTTTGCCTACATAAGAACCCCGATAGGCACCCAGCATTTGTGTGTTGTTTTCTCACTAAGAATGGGTGTAACCAAAGGGAAGCAGCATTTTCTGCTTTTGTGCCGCATTCAGGGGCAAAGTTAACTCACATACACAATAAAACTATTGAGCTATTTTAATACTTCACCTGTCATGCATTCAGGACCCTCTAAAGTTGTCATCAGCTACTGTTTCATTCAATTCTCTGGCCTTCAGGGTAATGTAAGAAAATTGAAGAGATTAGGAGCTATCTCTTTCCTGTTCAATGTATTTGTGTTGCTATAACTTGGCACCAACCTTCAATCTCACATCGGGGCTCTCTAGGGTCCTCCCACTGATACAACAACGCAGTCAGCATGATAAATGGTGCGCGTGTTCTGGCAGGACGGATAATTCTTCCCTTCCCAACTTCACAGTTCTCTTTCCCGAACTAGCAAAGAGGTAACATCTCACCATCTTACTGTACCAAATGGCTGCCCCATTATGGTGATACTTTAAATTAATTAGAGGATATAGTTTCCTTGATTAATTATTTTATGCCCATTGACAAAAGTGATTTTGACAAGCAGTAAATTGGAATAAAGGAAACCGCCCATCCAGAAAACTACACTTTATTTTTTTTTTCCTTTCCACCTGTTCTCCTAGTGGAAAATTGTCTCATTTAAAACAATTCCACTTGACTATAACCAAAAAGACCCCAGTAAGCCCAGTGACCCTAGTGGAAGGATTTATAGCTTGTAATTTTTTGCATGTGTATATTTAACAATAAAGAAAACAGATAACAGCCTCCGCCTTTATATAAGCAGAGTGGAAAGAGAGAAATAATAGTATAGAGCAGGGGTCCTCAAACTACGGCCCGTGGGCCACATGCTTCGGTGTGAATTGTATTTGTTCCCATTTTGTTTTTTACTTCAAAATAAGATATATGCAGTGTGCATAGGAATTTGTTCATAGTTGTTTTCTTTTTTAACTATAGTCCGGCCCTCCAACAGTCTGGGGGACAGTGGATTGGCCCCCTGTTTAAAATGGTTGAGGACGCCTGGTATAGAGGAACTATTGCCTTGAAAATAAAAGTAGATTATTTTTGTAAGGTCAGTTTAGGAGTTCATGTTTATATGAACATATACACTTAATTAAAAAGAAAGCATTTGAAACGGTTGACTGTGGGTGCAAGGACTTAATCTCTTTCAGGGTCTGGGGATTTGTAGATACATGACGAGCATGTCTTCAAAAATGTTTCTTTGCAGGGTAATGCCTACTGTGGAGAAAGCAGTACTTATAAAAAGCTTTAGTGCTACAATTTTCCTTGACAACATATACCTCACTTGTTTAAATGAAAAAGGCCAGAATCCTTCGGTAAACCCACTCCCTGGTTCTGTTATACCACCACTTCCTGTTCCCAGGGACTATGCCTGGTGCTTCCTTGTGATGCTCTGGCAACGCCTCGCCTCTCTTTGGCTCCAGCGCTCCAAGTGTGAGGAACACATGGACCGCACCTTCCACAGCTCCCCACTCGGTGTCCACTCAGCATGGCCAATCCTAAAGTTCTGGCTGCCAAACGAACGAAGCTGCAGAAGCTGTGGATCAGGACACCTCATTTGCATGGCACGTGCAGAGGTGGCAGCCAGTACATGTGTGTATGCTTCTTAAATATGGGCTTAGCATGGTATTTTTTAATTCAAAAAAATCTGATTCTCCAGTAACGGAAGAATTAAAACTTTAATATGGCATATTTCATAATGTGGACTCAGTCCCCCTTCCTGGTCTTATAAACTTGTTACATGTTCTTCTCTGTTCCTTTGAATTGCAGGCTTTAGCCACAAAGGAGCATGCTCTTCACCCTTTTGCTTTTCTCCAAGATGTTCCCACCCTTCCTGCCTGCTGTGCCCACCTCCCCTTTCTATAAGCTGTTCCTCCACCCATGGCTTCTCTGCGCCAAACTCACTCTCCTATTCTCTGCTTGGTGATGCTGCGGCTGGCACCTGAAAATTACTGTCCCCACTTGACTGCTGCCTATTGCTTGGAATCTTCCAATAGGGGACCTTGGAGAGAGGTTGAGAGGCCGAAAAAGGGGAGATGGGGCTTCCTTCTTATTCCCAGTTTCTGCCAGCCTCCAGGAACAGAGGACAGGACAGGAAAATCTTGTCCCTTTAAGCCCAGGACCCAGCTACACACACTGCACCCTAAAGGTGTCTAGGTAGTACCGGCTCCTGTGTTTTGGTAACCAGATCTCTTCTTTTTTATTTCTTCTTAATAAAAACACACACTGAGTGGAGGACCTATTGTGTATGGGAACCTGCTCAGACCATGCTTCAGATAATCTGGCAATACGAAGGACCAGTGAGTAGGAGACAAGAATCAATTGCTTTGCTCTTATTTGAGGTGAGTCTAGAATCAGGTAGATGCGGATGGCAGAAAGGGGTAATTACAGAGAAGATGGCAAGTAGAAAATCCTCACTACTCATGGACTATCTGAAAACCTTCATCTGTGTCCCCCAGCCTCTGGCATGGGAGAACCCTGCTGCTTTGCAAATCCACCTGAGAGTATTTTCTCTTTCATGTCAGCCTTTGTTTTTTTTGTTTTTTGTTTTTAAATACATGTATTTTATTATTCTTCATTACATTATTTCCCACCCCCCCCAACCTGTCCATGATAAGGCAGAATTGATTTACAGAAAAGAATACAGAAAACACCAAAGCTCCTGGTAGTGGGAGAGATTTCAAGTAGGGAGAGAGAAGCTCTCTCCGTTCCTCTCCCGGTCTTTCCCCGTCTCCTCCTCTAGGCCTCTAG
>CAUYRH010072109.1:0-10430 GCA_963574655.1 Perodicticus potto
AATATAAATGTCTTCATATAGTGATTAAAAGGCCATGAAGGCTATGTGAAATAGTTCAATGAAAATATTTCAGATTGTATATGAAGTCAGCACATTGTGCCCCATGATTGCACCAATGTACACTATTATGATTTAATAAAACTTTAAAAAAAAAAAGAAAGAAAATTAAAATCTCGCCAATCAAAAAAAAAAAAAAAGACATAGGCTTTCCACCTATCTATATTTTTGTGAATCCTCCAGAAGATTATTTTAAAATACCTACCATCTTTCCTATTATTTCAACACTTTTTTTGAGACAGAGTCTCACTATGTCGCCCTCAGTAGATTGCTATGGCGTCCCATCTCACAGCAACCTTCAACTTTTGGGCTTAAGACATTCTCTTGCCTCAGCCTCCCAAGTAGGTGGGACTACAGGCACCCACCACAGCGCCCAGCTATTTTTTTGTTGTAGTTGTTTAGCTGGCCTGGGCCAGGTTTGAACCCGCCACCCTCAGTGTATGTGGCTGGCACCGTAACCACTGTACTATAGGCGCTGAGCCTATTTCAACACTTATTCAAAGACATTTAGCTTTATTTTGAGCAACCTTGAAGTTTATTTTTGAAGTGTCAGTTTATTCCAAATATCCTCCTGGTTTTAGTAGAACAACAGTTTCACCCTTTGGAAGAACTTTGTTTAAATATATTAGCCATTTACTGTTTATGAACAGATGTCATAAATGGACTCAGCAGCAGCCCCCACCCCATGGGTCAGTTGTCTGCCTAATTTATAGATAAATTAGACAGATAGATGATGAAAGAAAAAGAAAGGGAGGGAGGGAGGGGGAGGGACGGAAGGGAGGGAGGGGAAGAGGGAGGGAAGGAAGGGCAGGGTTGCGCTCAGAACACAATCCTCCGGAGTAGAGCACTTTGGCATACACAGTTATTTGAACTGCAGGAGACTGGAAGGGCCTCAGAAGCAAGAAGTTCTCTGTGGCCGTCTCTTTCTCGTCTTCCTCTCTTTCAAGCAGGTTGCAGAAACTCAGCTCCTGTCCCTCAAAGCAGTCCATGTAACCTAGACTGCCACTCTCTGGCCTTCTCCCTTCTCTACTGAACATCTTCATGTGACAGGTGTCCTACCCTATACCCAAAAGAGGAAATGCCAACAGCAAGGCCAGGAAGAATCTGAACAAGCAAGCCTTGCCAGATTCATTTATTCCCGTTTAGAGGTGTCAAGCCTGCAGCCCATGGCCATATGTAGGTTATTTGAGGACTTTTCTTGTCTGTGGTGTCAGGTGTCACAGACAGTAGGCACGGACCTTTTTTGTGCTCATCAGCTTTCACCAGTTTGAGCACTTAAAGGGTGGCCCAAGAAAACTCTTACTCTTCTAACAGCAAGAAAAAAGGTTGGACACCCCTGCTAGAGCATACCTTTCCATTTAATTACATTTTTACATGGTTGTCCATTTTTTATTAAACCTAAACATAAAAATACACACTTTTCCCTGGGTCTTTGAGTCTTTTTTTTTTTTTTGAAGGTTGCTGTGTTATGTAAAATTTTAACTGAATAAATTTTTTATGCTCTTCTTTTGTTAATCTATTTTTTTACATGCATATACAGATTATACTTAAATTCACATAGAATATTTACATTGTTAAGTTATATTTTTAAAATTAGAAGTTAATCTATTTTTTTGTATTGGAGTGTCAGCCATGACCCTTCTGATGGGTGGCTAAAAGGTACTACCTTTTCACTTTCTACCCCTACAGTTTCTGCCACCCAGCCAAAGCGAGAGGCAGTCTGAGACCCCTGACTCACTCCAGATCCTACAGATAGGACCCTGGGACAACTGACAAAGAGCTGGTAAAAAGGTAGGAATTTTTTAAATCAAAGTCACCTCCTCCAGATCTCTGCCTGTAATGACTGGTGAAGGGAGACTGGAAAGTAAACATACATCTTTATTTGTTCCTTTATAAATTCAGACAGCAGAAGCCCTGTTTGAATTGTAATTCATGCGTAAATTTGGTTTTGGGGTACTTTTATGTCATTGATTCTTTAATAAATTCGTTATGCTTTTCTCTTGTTAATTGGCCTTTTCATAGAGATATTGGCTATGGACCTTCAAATGGGTGAGGGGAAAGTATTACGTTGTTTTTCTGTACTTTCATTGATAAATGCATTTTTATTGGGTCCGATTCGAACGTACACATATAGGGAAATCTGACTGAACACTTCAGATTTCAGTAGGGTTCATTTGGCTCTGTTTAAAAGTTTAATTATATTTAACATGAGGTTATATACTTTTCCCCTGCTATACAAATTTTTATAAGATTTCTGAAATTCTTTGGAACTAGGTGAAGTACAAACAAATGACCGCAGCCAAGGTTGAGACGGGAGGAAGGAACCACGGGAATTCGGAACTTGGAAATGTGGAGGTTTAAGCAACGGTGACCTGGGATGCCGGTGGCGCAGCTCCTGCAGCATGGAGGGGTGTCCGGCACAGGGTTCTCCGGACTGAGTTAGGGGATCTTGGTTTATCTATTTTTTTTCTCCCCATATTTGGGTCCAAGTGTTAGCTTCCCTTTCTGTGCTAGCTGACATGGTTGCTTAAGGTAAGGGCACTAAGAAACGTCTGGAATATCTGTTCTTCAGTAAAGTTCTCAGCCATTTGTTAATATTCTGGTCTGGAATCTAACTTGCTGGCATGCTGATTCTGGATTTTTGAGCATCCCATGACGTGATAAAATACCATATTTCGCATGTACAATGTGCTCCTGTGTATAATGTTGCACCCATGTTTTGGTCCAAACTTTCGGGAAAACATGCCTCAAGAAAGTGGCCAGCCCTTGGACAGGAGAGACACTTCTGCTCCCCTGGTAAACATGCAGATTGCTCTGCCCTCCCCCCCATCTGCTCTGTGAAGGCTGCACCTTCCCTCTCTCCCAGGGGCCCTCCCCGCTACACTGGGGCAGGGGCAAGACAGTCACACACATGGCCAGCTGGACGGGAATTTCTGACTCCACTTGGCCCCCCAGACAGCCAGGTGGCTTCCTGGGGCCTGCCCAGGGCTCCTGGACCCTCCATATGGCCAGGCCTTGGGCCCCAGGCCTCCCTCACATGCCTGCAGCCGTGTCCCACCACCAACCCTTCCCCTGACTGTGGCGTTTGGTGGAGACCACTCCAGGGCCCTCCCACCAGATCCTGAATCCTCCCAGACTGGAACCCATGTGCCCGGAGGGTCCAGGTGGGGGGACACAGTGGCACCAGAAGGGCCTCTGGGCTCCCCTGCTCCAGAGCCATGCTACCCATGTATAATGTGCACTCTTAGTTTTTTCCTCAAAAATTTGGTCAAAATAGTACATATTATACACAGCAAAATATGGTAGGGTTTAATCAGAGTAAGTTGGCAATGAATAAAATAACCTCTAACATTTTAAGCACTGCTTGCTCATGCTGGGTACTACAGGTATTTCTATTCGCCGTATCATTGAATCTTCAGAAGAACCATATGTGAAATAGACACTTTTATCATCTCCATTTTCCATGAAATGGGAGCTGTTTGTGCTGAATCACTTGCCAAGTTCATGTAAGTAGGAAGGAAGGGAGGTGTGGTGGCTTACACCTATAATCCCAGCACTATGGGAGCTAAGAGAGAACCCGCGCAGTATGGCTCTGGAGCTCGTCGAATTTTCTACTTCACGGTGGAGACTAGATTGACGGGAAGGAGATATGGAGAGCAGGGAAGCTGTAACAGACTGCTGCGATGGCTCAGGCAGAAGAGGATGAAACACCGGGAAAGGGAAAGCAAGGAAGACACTGCAGAAGAAGAAACAGCAGGGGTGTGGTCTTCTTTGGATTTGTCAGGTTATGGAGAAGACAAACACATGTGTACTTTGATTAATAGCAATAGTGTGGCTGGTGGACATTGATAAAGAGCGACTTTGTGGAGTGGAGGAATAATTTCCTTTTGGACATTTTGAATTTCAAAGATAATCCAGCATGAACAAATGGCATATTGATACTATTTACAAAGCAAGATGAAATGCCCAAACAAGTGTTCTCCGTGTTTCTCCCTTCTGTTCCACTTCATTGAGAGGACATCACATCAGGGGAATGTATTCAATGTCTACTAACAAGAACCATGATAAAAGAAGTACAATTTTGTTGCAAAAAATGAAGAGAATAGGCTTTAGAGAACTTCAATGTAACTTGTTAAAAGTCACACAGCTTGCAAATAGTTAAGTCTTTTGTGTTTTCTTGATATTCAATAATTAGAAATCTGGCCAGGTGTGGTGGCTCACACCTATAATCCCGGCACTATGGGAAGCCCAGGTGGGTGGATTTCCCAAGCTCTGGAGTTTGAGACCAGCTTAAGCAAGAGTGAGACCACATTTTTACTAAAAATAGAAAAACTAGTTGGGTGTTGTGCTGTAGTCCCAGCAACTCGGGAGACTGAGGCAGGAGGATCCCTCGAGCCCAGGAGTTTGCAGTTGCTGTGAGCTATGATGCCACGGCACTCTACCCAGGGTAGACTCTATCTCAAAAAAAAAAAAAACAAAACAAAACTCAGAATACTCATCACTAATGATGGTCCGGCGATTCCTTACACAAGAGAGCTCAGAGTTATGAGGTACAGAGGAGGAATAAACCAGTGACAGAATGAATGAGTGGAGAGTATGTAAATTAAAAAAAAAAAAACTCTTCACTTGGAATTTTATTTTCCTAATTTTTCTTTAAATGATGTAGATTCTTTACATTAAAACATTACTCAAAACTTATCTGCTGGCTGATAACTAGAACCTATGGAGAACTCAAATTAATAAAGAAGAAAAGAGCAAACAATCCCATCTATATGTGGGCAAGAGACTCGAACTGAAACTTCTCTGAAGATGACAGGTAAATAGCCACCCAACACATGAAAAAATGCTCATCGTCCCCAATCATCAGAGAAATGCAAATCAAAACCACTCTGAGACACCACCTAAGTCAGAGTAACATTAGCCCACATCACAGAGTTCCAAATCTGCAGCTGCTGCCATGGATGTGGAGGGAAGGGAACACTCCCCACTGCTGGTGGGATTGCAAACTAATACAACCTTTATGGAAAGAAGTATGGAGAATTCTCCAAGAAAGAAAAGTCAATCTTCCATTTGATCCCCCAATTCCATTACCAGGTATCTAACCAGAAGAACGAAAATCATTTGACCACAAAGACGTTTGCACCAGAATGTTTGTTAGAGCTCAGTTCACAATTGCTAAGTCATGGAAGCAACCCAAATGTTCATCAACCCATGAATGGATGAAAAACTGTGGCATATGTATACCGTGGAGTACCATTCAGCCATAAGAAAAGATAGAGGCTTTACATCTTTGCTGGAGGCCAGGAGTTTACATCTCTTGCTGGAGGACAAAAGTTCAAGACCATTCTGGGCAACAAAGCAAGACCCCCCCTTACATCTCAAGGATGGGGAAAAAAGTATCCAATGTACTCAGTACCAGTATGAAACTAATATATAGACATCTACACACCCACACAAATGATAAAACACAAATATAGTCTAGCATGGGGGAGGGGAAAAGTAGGGAGAGGAGAGGAGAAAAAAAGGAGAGGGAAGGGGAGAAGAGGGGGTGATTGGTGGAAGGAGGGAGGGCAATTGGCGGGATCTCATCTAAAGTGCAGAATAGGAGGGTGTTTACAGACCCCCCGGGGGAAGGGCTCAGCTACAACTTGAACTTTACCTTAGAAATGAAAACATTGTAACCTAAAAATTTGTACCTTATATTAATTTGAAATTTAAAAAATATTTACCTTTTATTTTTTATTTATTTATTTTGTGAGTGAGTTGTGAGGGTTGCAACCAAAATAATTTTTTTCAAATTTCAGGCTCCTATGAGGGTACAGAACATTAGGTTATGATGCCTGTGTCTGTTAGGTAAAGTCCTTGTTGTGTTCCTTACCCAGGAGGTGGGCCATTTACCCTGACACTGTGTCCAGTAGGTGAGAGTTCACCAATCCCCCTCAATTCCCTCCTGCCCGCCTTTGATGGTTTTTTTTGTTTGTTTGTTTGCTTGTTTGTTTTTTGAGACAGAGCCTTAAGCTGTCACCCTGGGTAGAGAGCCAGTAGCATCACAGCTCACAGCAACCTCCAACTCCTGGGCTCAAGCGATTCTCTTGCCTCCGCCTCCCAAGTAGCTGGGACTACAGGAGCCTGCCACAACGCCCAGCCATTTTTTTGGTTGCAGCTGTCATTGTTGTTTGGCGGCCGGGCTGGATTCGAACCCGCCAGCTCAGGTGTACGTGGCTGATGCCTTAGTCCATTGAGCCACAGGCGCCGAGCCCCTTTGATGTTTTTTTAAAAAAGCTTCTCAGTGGAAAATGATTTTCCACCAATTCCTTGATTTGAGGTTTTCTTGTTTTGTTTTAGTTCTTTCAAGCAACTCTTAAAGCACATTAATGTGGCCTTAAGATATTTCTACTAAGGGCCTGTGTGTGTTGGGCTTATGCTCTCTAAGGAGCCGCAGCTTTCCGGAGAACTGGGCAGCAACTTTCAGTCTTCGCTTTTTGGGGAAATCCCTGCTAGGCCGTAATTATGGTTCATCGGACAAACGTATCTTCCACACTGAAGGTCTTTAAATTTGTGTGAATGTTGGCTTATCCTAAGGCACAAGTCTCTTCCTACTACCTGAATCTTGACAGGTACTCTTCACATTGTTTGGGGACATTCCAGTTCTTTCCACACAGAGATCAATCGATATAGTTTATTGACTAGAAGTCATAATTCAGCTTCAAAATGAGAGCAGCGTGTTCTTTTCCTTCTGACGGAGCCACGTGCTTTGGAGTACATCATCTTCAACAATGGGAGACCATCCGCTAAGTAACTGTGAGGAGTGGTGAGGCTTGGTGATGTTCAGAGGTTTGGTTTTTGTTTTGAGACTGCCTCACTCTGTTGCCCAGGCTACAGTGCAGTGGCATCATCATAGCTCACTGCCACCTCAGATTCCTGGGTTCAGGTGATCCTCTTGCCTCGGCCTCCCGAGTAGCTGAGAATGACTAGAGACCACCGCAGGTGGCTAGTGTTTTTACTTCTTGTTTCTTATTTATTTATTTTTGAGACAGAGGCTCACTCAGTCACCCTGGATAGAGTGCTGTGGCATCATAGGTCACAGAATCCTCAACCTCTTTGGCTCAAGTGATCCTCTTACCTCAGCTTCCCAGGTAGCTAGGAATACAGGTCCCAGCCACAATTCTCGGGAGTGTTTTTCCTAATTATAATAGAGACAGAGTCTTGCTCTTACTCAAGCTGGTCTCAAACTCCTGAACTCGGAGATTTACCCACCTCAGCTTCCCAGAGTACTAAGATTATAAGCATGAGCCACTGCAACAGCCTGTTTTTATTCTTTGTAGAGATGTGGGGGCGTCTTGTTTTGTTGCCCAGGCTGTCTTGAACTGCTGGCCTCCAGCAATCTTCCCACATCAGCCTCCTAAAGTGCTAGAATTCTAGGCATGAGCCACAGTGGCTGGCCTTACATGAATTTTTTAAGCTCCAATTGGAAAAGTGCTGTGGTGGCCATAAAAAGTCAGTCTTTTTTTTTTTTTTTTTTTTGAGACAGAGCCTCAAGCTGTCACCCTGGATAGAGTGCCGTAGCATCGCAGCTCACAGCAACCTCCAATTCCTGGGCTCAAGTGAGTCTCCTGCCTCTGCCTCCCAAGTAGCTGGGACTACAGGCGCCTGCCACAACGCCCGACCATTTTTTGGTTGCAGCCACTATTGTTGTTTGGCGGGCCCTGGCTGGATTCAAACCTGCCAGCTCAGGTGTATGTGGCTGGCGCCTTAGCCCATTGAGCCACAGGCGCCAAGCCAAAAAAATCAGTCTTAATCTGTCTACAATCAGGCTAAGAATTCACTTTCACAAACCCAACCTTTCTTCAAAGATAGCGTGGGGAAGTAACTACCTGTTTTCTAAGGCTGATCAATGTGTCTGAGACCAGTTTAAATTATAGTGAATGTAACTAGAGCAAATGTCCTCAAATTTTAGCGCGACTCAGAGTCACTGAGGTAGCTGGACCCCATCCCCAGAGTTTCTGATTTAGTAGATGTGGGATGGCGTCTGAGAAAGTGCATTTCTGACAAGTTTCCAGGTGAAGGGCATTCTCCTGGCCGGCGTCACACACTTGGAGAGCCACAGTGCTAGGAAGTGGCTCTCTCAACCATGAGACCTCCAGAGCAGAGACATCGGAGAGAAGCTGTGCAAACTTCCCCAGACAGGGCAAGGTGTGGTCATTTAAAATTAGATCTGGTTTTCTTGCTGTTTGTTTGTTTGTTTATAGGGAACCTGTGAAGGGGGAAAAAAGTAAGAAAGGGCTTCTACCATCTTGTCTGGATCTACTGTTATGTGATTAAATTTCTATCAGTGTCTGCTTCTAAACCCAGTATCTCCACTCTCCCATCCCTTCCTTCTACCAAACCAAAACCAAAAGGAAGCGAGAATTGAAACCTAATGTCGTGGTCTCTTACCTGCACTCAAAAAGGCAAGAGTGTCGAACAGAATTGCTCAAGTTGGTGGAGGGTGAAACCAGCCTCGGAAATGCTGGGAAAACACAAATCGTTTCAACTGTAGAAGAGGCTGAAGGAAAGGACAGAGGGAAAAGTTTCCTCCCAAGGTTCCAGTTGCCAAGGAGTTTGTGTAGATTGCTGGACACCTCACCCCTCAGTGGCCACTTGCTGTGACTCACTGTGTCCCTGGGAAGCCTCCGACTCAGCAACCAGAGAAAACTCAGAAACTCTGCCTTAGATCTCCTGGGGATGAAATGCTCTAGACACTTTGGTTTCTAAAACATGGATGTGTCTGATCGAATGACAGTCGAGAGCCTGTGCTCCGATTCCTAGAAGTCAGTGTGGCTCTTGGCCCAGGTGGAAAGATGAGATTAGAGGACAGTGTGTAATGGGTCCCCCTGGAGCAGGGGCAGCGAGGGAGGAAAGGCCCAGGACCCCAGAGCCAGCTTAGAGGTCCCGAGTGTCATGCCTGCTATGTTGCCAAAATCTGAGTCCTTTTTACTTTCCTTTTTTTTTTTTTTTTTTGCAGTTTTTGGCCAGGGCTCAGTTTGAACCCACCACCTCTGGCATATGGGGCCGGTGCCCTACTCCACTGAGCTACAGGAGCTGCCCTTTACTTTCCTTTTTTGGGTAGCAAGGCCTCCTTCAGGTAGAAACTGACATAGAAGATGGGGCTTTTAGCTCTGGATACATTTCATCCTTTGCCACTTGACATTTTCTCCTTATCGGTCCAAAGTCAATTCTAACCAGAGGCAAGTTAGGTTAATGTGCCTCTCCCCAACCAAATGCTGCAGTGCTCATCCCAGCTTCTGTTTGGTTTAGATCAGCTCCTCTCACACTCCAGTGTACATACACATGGATTAACCATGGATCTTGCTGAAAAGAAGGATCTGGTTAACATGGGCTTAGGTCTACATGGGGCCTGGGAGTCTGCATTTTTATTTATTTATTTATTTTTTTGCGACAGAGTCTGACTCTGCTGCCCTGGGTCAAGTGCCCCGGCATCATCGAACCTCAGAACAACTTCAAACTCCTGGGATTAAAGGATCCTCATGCCTCAGCCTCCCCAGAAGCTATCACTACAGGCACCCACCACAACACCTGGCTCATTTTTTCTATTTTTAGTAGACACAGAATCTAACTCTTGATCAGGCTGTTCTTGAACTCCTGAGCTCAAGTGATCCACACGCCTTAGCCTCCTAGAATGCTAGAATTACAGGCCACACCTCACCAAGATTCTCTATTTCTAAAGAGCCTGCTGTTCCAAGGACCAGGTTTTGAGCAGTAAGGGGACTAGTTTTCAACTTTGGATGCTCAACAAGATCACCCCAAGAGGCCAATTTTTGTTTGCCCGGGTGTACAGAGATTGTTACTTGACTGTCCTAGAGTGGGGGCTAGTATTTTTTTTAAAAACTCCTAGCTGACTTTATTATGCGACCAGAATTAAGGAAACATATCCAAATTCATGTTTTTCAAACCATAGGTAGCAATCATTAGTGGGTCAGAATAAAAAGAATTAAAAGAACATTTAAAATATTCTTTAAATGAAATAAAGTAGAGCATGTTGTAATAGCGTCAGTAAGCGTTGCTTTGTGAAACATTTCACTTATGTATCTGTGTAGATATAAAGCTTTTAATGTAAAATAAATTACTGAGGGTTATGGTTGGAAAGTCTGTTGCAACTACTTAACTCTGCTAGGGAAGTACAGAGACCCAGACGATATGGAGATGAGTGAGCGTGGCTGTGTGAAATTTCTACTTCTTGTGATTTCGTATACCACAAAGCATTTCCTAATCACTGATGTGGAGTCATTTAGAAACGTAAAGCCAAGAATATGTTCCAGCTCCATCCATGTAAACATGAAAGAAGCAAAGTCTCCGTCTTTCTTTAAGGCTGC
>CAUYRH010072110.1:0-22696 GCA_963574655.1 Perodicticus potto
ATGTTGCTGCTGGAACAGAACAAGTTCGCAGAATTTATTTCTGTCAAGGCTATTTTCCCTGATCAGACTGGGGCTGCAAATGGGTCTGGCTCAGTCTGGGAGTTCCAGCCTTTTGTCTCAGCTTTCATCACCTGAGGGCCAGGTTGGTCCAAAGATAAGCCAAGCAGCCCCTCTGAGAGTATTCTAATCCCTGCACTCTGTCCTGGCCAGTACCGCCTCAGGCAAATCCTTCATGTGCCTTGGTTGCCGGTCCGCTCTGCCAGCACCGGAGAAGCCGCCTGCTTCCCCTGGCCGCCCAGAACTGGGAGTGTCTCCTCAAAACATCCTCAGGGGTGCAGCTCTCCTGCTATTGTATCCTGGAGCTGGCTGCCGTTTTGTGCCTCAGGAGACCTTCCCCCCAGCCAGGTCTCCTCTCAGCCCACTCCCCTCTCACCACTCCCGAGCCGGAAAACCAGCACAGTTCAGCAACAGTCTGTGCCCGTCCACACCCCTCAAGAAAACCTCCAAGAATCTGGACTCTGTGAGGGACAGGCCTCCAGACCTCGGCGTGAAAGTGGAGGGGAACACCAGGAACTCCGACTTGCAGGTAGAGAGTATATATAGTTTTATGCCTGGCTGGAGAGTGCCGCGGCACCCTAGAAGGGGAAGGAGGTCTGGTTTTTAGAAGGTCTCTCCCGTGGGGTAGGATGGGAGGACGTCCGGACTCTGCTGGCTTGTTTGTATGGAGGTGTGGCATATACTGTGAACCTCCTTCATGGGGGAGGGGACTCCCGTCCGCTTGGTGATGTGCTCTGTACCTTTTGTTTGTGTCCTCGGGGTCTCAGGTCTCCCCAGCAGGGCTGATGTGCGCTTTTCAACCTTTTCTTTTGGCTCAGATCCAGACCATCGGCTTTCTTGCTGAGTTTCTGTCCTTTAACGCTCCTTTTGGACGGGAACCTCTGCGGAAAGCTGGCTACAGATCACCATCTTGGCTCTGAAAAAATTTTTTATTCAAGAAAGTCTGGCAACTAATGGTTTAGAAGACAGTTGCAGCAAGGCATGCTGTGACTTGAACTATGTATAATAAAAAATATTTTTGAAACACAAAACTCTATGTTATGAGTTTATCAATGAGTTAATGACACAGGCAATATATGGCATGAGGATCTTCATAATTTGAAATATATGCTTTTTTTTTTTTAAATGAAGGAAGCAGAATGGTCTGGCTTTGACATCCAATAAAAAGTTCCCAGTAATTGCTCATTTCATTGAAAGAGATAGAATTTCTAAATATCACCAAGGTCAATTTAAGAGGCATTCATAACTTGTTACAGATTTCAGGTAATGAGACTGAGAAGACTTTGGACACCAACTTAGATATCCTGGTTTAAAAATACATATTGATAATTGGTGGGACCACACCTACGGTGCATCTTAGAAGGGTACAGGTGAAACTTACTAATTGTGCAATCTAAAGGTCTTAACACAATAACTAAGAAAATGCCATGAAGTCTATGTTAACCAGTTTGATGAAAATATTTCAAATTGTATATAAAACCAGCAAATTGTACCCCATGATTGCATTAATGTACACAGCTATGATTTAATAAAAAAAAAAAAAAATACATATAGAGACTAAAGAAATGTTCCCTGGTGCGATTTGAAGTAGAATGTATCAAGCCACATTGGGAATCCCTACTCAGCAGGGCCTGGCTACACAATCTTCACCCAGACAGAGTAGCCCCAAAAGAGAAAGGCAGATATCCAGGACAATCAGATTACAAACACAGGCATGACACAGAAGGCTTAAAAACAAAACCTACTTTTGTTCTGGCAATATTTGCCTATGTTATAAAATATTGTGAATTAAGCATTATAATCTCAGTAAAAGGAGTTGGAAAGACAGCATCTGTCTTTTTACCTCCTGTACCTCCTGGGGGAACAACTTGGCTCCTCATATATGTGTGCAGACAGAGTAAATGAGCAGTGACAAAAAGATCCACCCCTGGCTTTCACAATGTCGTAAATGCAGTTGTGTAAGAACAGACCATTTTAGTTCTATCTCCCCTGAAAAACACTTAACCTACTTGAAAATTACAAATGGAGACACTTGCAGTCCTCTTAAAACACAAATAAACCATTGACATTTTCATAGACAGAAGTCAAACCCCTGGAGACTTATTTCCAATCTAGTTGCTCCATCTTCAGCAGGAGTACAAACTTGCCTTGTCTATGGGAGTGCAAATGATGTTTTTAATCAACAAGATCACATAGCCCTAACCAGGTCAATTTGTGAAATGTCTGATGTTTATTTTATCTATCCTTTGCATTGAGTTAAAACTTCACCGCCAAAGACGTTGGCCAAGCAGGCTTCTTCCACAGCTGTTTCTCTACAAAGCGATTTCACAAAGACAGGATGTTGTCCTAAAAAAGCATCCTTTGGCTCCCTGCTGGACAGGCCAACAGCTGGCTGGGTATCACAAACAAGCCAGGAAAGTATGCTCAGTGATACCAGCTCACTCGGGAAGCTGAGTCTCGGGCTTCAAAAGCAGAACAGCAGTGAATTGAGGGGAAACATTGGCAAGTATGTGGGGAGGTTGTTGACTTCATATAAAGCCCAGGAAAACAAAGGCTGGGAATAGCAAGGGTCTCAGAGTGAAAGTGCTGAGGACACGTGGGGAGCAGCGAGGAAGGTGCAGCCACCTTGGAGTGGTTCACTGGTCTGCATTAGGCCGTCTCCCAGAGACTTAGAATTAGAGCTGAGCACAACAAATCATTTCCCAGATCAGGAAAATTCCATTTGTCTTAAGTTCTACTAACATCAGAAATGTGGTACTAATAAGAGCAGATATTTATAGCACTCGCTCTCAGGCACTGGACCAAGCACTTTGTACACATGTTCTCATTTGATACCTTTAAGATTCTGAGGTGGAAAGTTTTATTACTCTCAAATAATACTGATGAAAAAACGGAGACTCAGGGGTAGAAAATAACTTACCTCAAATCCACAGCTATGAGGTAGTTCACATGAATCTCATCTTTCTAACCTGAAAATGCGTTCTCAAAATCTTAGCTTTTTATCAATTTCCAAATAAGAAACAGTGACATTACAGTGATGTGGGGGGAAAGGTGGCCTTTTCAATTAAATGGTTCTGGGCCAACTGAATATTGATTTCAAAAAATATGTATTTTGAAATAAAAAATAATATAGTGGTACTGATAAAAAGGAAAAATGTATTTTAATCCCTACCTCATACTACAGACATAAATCAATCCAAATTAAGTCATAGATTAATAAAGTTTCTAGAATAAAACATAGGAGAACATCTTCATAACCTTGGAGTAGATAATGATTCCTTACACAAGGCAAGAAAGTCCCTACCCATAAATAATAAAATTGATAAATTGGATTATGTTAGAATGAAGAACTTCTGTTCAGCAAAAGGCACTGTCAAAAACATAAAAAGGCAACTCAGAGTGGAGGAAGATATTTATGATACATGTAGGACTCATATCAAGAATATATAACTACGAATCAATCTTAAAAAGACTGGAAATCCCATTGGAAAAAAATGGACAAAAGACTACAACGGAGAGTTCACAAAGGAAATATTCGAATGGCCAATTAACATAGAGAAAATTGCTTAACTTTATTAGTCATCAGGGAAATGCAAATTATAAGCCACAACACAATCACACTACACACCCATCGGAATGACTACATTTCACAAGACAGGAAATAGCAAGAATTGGTGAGGACATGGCACAACCAGAAGTCTCATAAACTGTCAGGAGTATAAACTGATGTAAGAACTTTGGAAAACTGGCATAATCCACTTAAAGCTGAATATACATACATCTTATATGTCATTTCACAGCTAATGTATACCGGACAGCAGGCAGCAAATGACTATAAGGGCTTAGTCTCTGTTCCGTGATCTTTACAGCAGATACACTGAAAGGGAGCAAGCCGTCACCCAATCTCGCTCCTAGTATAGACCCCATAGAAATGAGTACTTACGTTCACCAAAAGACTTACACTAGAAAATTCATAGCAATGCTCTACATGATGGCCGAAAACAAAAGCACCTCAAGTGCCCGTCCACAACAGAATGGGAAAATGAGTTATGGTATTTTCACACGGTAGCAATGAGAATACACAAACTACAACTGCATGCAATAACACACTGACCACACTTACAATCGTGATGATGAGTGAGAGCAACCAGCACGAGTGAAGATATTCTGCACATTTCCTTTACTTAAAGTCAGAAAACAGACAAAATTGTCTTATTAGAATTCAGGTTAGTGGGTCCCTAGGGAGGGGTGAAGCAACTAGAATGGGGTATAAGGGCTGCCGGGCTTCTCGGGTGCTGGTGCTGCTGTTTATTGATCTGCACACTGGCTACAAAGGCGTATTCAGTTTGTCAAACTGTACTGAGCTGGATGCTTACTGTATCAGTGAGCTATTGCCGTAACAAACCACCCCCAGTCCGGGGCAGACTATACGCGTTTATTTTTTGCTGACTGGTTTGTGTTCAGCTGTTGTAAGTTGGGCTGGACTGTGGGTTGAGGTCAGGGCTTCTCCGTGTGACTCTCATACTCCTTCAGCTGGCAGCTCTCCGAGGCATGTTCTCGCAGAGGTGAAAGGCAGGAGCCCAGGAGGGGCAAATGGAAACACACAGGTCCCTTCAGGTCTTGGCTTGGAACGAGCATCCTTTGACTGCTGCCCACATTCCCCTGGCCAAAGCAAGTCCCATGGCCAAGTCCAACATTGATGGAGTGGGGGAAAATGCTCCTCCCCATGGGGAGTAACTATTTGCTGAGCGATCGTCTAATCCAGGGCACGCATTAGAGGTGCAGTTCTGGGAGCATTTCACATTAAAAAAAAAAAAGTTTTTAAAAGAAACAAACCAAAATAGGTGTAAGAACGGCTATATTGCCCCGCCTGCCTCCCCCTCCAGGCCCTTAGTGGAGGAGGGATAGTGCTTATGAAAGTCCTCCGTAAGGCCGGGGAGGAAAGGAAGGAAGGACATGTGCTTCCTAGCACACAGTGCACTTCCTGTCTGCTGGGCTTGGAGAGAGAAACGCCTCCCTGGGCTGCGCCCCCCTCCCTGCCATTCGCCCTTCCTGTGGCTGCTGCCGAGGGATTGCTCCAAAGCACAGCCCCCCTTTCCCCAGCCCCTGCTCCCTTACTTTTGGGGCTCCCTACTGTAGTCAAATGGCTTAACGGATGTGGCATTTTATTCAATAAAAAGGAAAAGGCTCAAAATGTTTGCCCAATTAAAGTTTTTTTTCTTCCTAACCCACAGTCCTGAAAAAGTCTCCTTCTTCACAGCAGAGCAGCAGGTTTCAAAGCAGGCAGCGAATTCCTGGAACCATCCCAGTTCCTTGCTCTTCGTATTAGCTGCACTACCAGGGAGAGTCAGTGCCCGCACAAGTCTGGCTCCTACCGTAATGAGAGGGTGGACTCTATTCTTTCTCTGCAGGCAGGGAGAATTCAAATGTACACAATGATAATTCATTCACCATCTAGTACAACTTATCTCCTATAAACTCCACCTCTAGCGTCAGACTGCCTGGTGTCAAATCCTGGCTCTATTACCTACTTGTAAAGTGACCTGGGGTAAGTTACACACTAACCTCCACATCTTCCATCTGTAAAATGGGGATTTGTTTATTCAGTTAATGGATCTTTATTGAAAGACTTACTGTGTGTCAGGCAGGGTATTATGCACTGGGCGTACAAAGACCAATGAGATAGATGTGGTCTTTGCATCATGGACTTTACATGTGGGGAAGGGAAAGTAAAAAACTAAGCCTTACGTCCACGTAATCATAATTCTAGCCATAGCCTTATGTAGGAAACAATCATGAAATGAGATAGAAACAGGAGAGTGAAGGACGGAGAGGCGACGCTGAAGCTGAACCTGAAGGGAAGAGGAGCTAACCAGGGGAAGGGAGCAGATATGCAAAGGGCCTGGGGCCAGAAAGAGCTTGGTGCATTCAGGACACTTAGAAGAGGCTGGTGAGGCTGAGGCAAGGGGAGAATGGCCTATGGGAGTGGCTGGAGAGATAAGCAGGAGCCAAATCCCACAAAGCTGGGAAACCAGGGAAGTCATCTGGATTCTATCCAACGGCAGTAGGCCAGTGGTTCTCAACCTTCCTAATGCTGCGACCCTTTAATACAGTTCCTCATGTTGTGGCGACCCCCAACCGTAAAATGATTTTCACTGCTACTTCATAACTGTAATTTTGCTACTGTTATGAATTGTATGAATTGGTGACTCCTGTGAAAGGGTCGTTCGGTCCCCAATGAGGTCGCGACTCATAGGTTGAGAACTGCTGCCAGGCAGATGATCGCACTGGCTGCAAGTTAAGATAGAAGGCTGGTGCCGTGGGTAAGACTGGGAGTGAAGAGATCAGCCGGGAGTCTGCCTCAGGGTCCACTAGGTCACAGGGATGGCAGTGGAGACAGGGAGGAGTACAGAGAGTAGAGTACCGTGTTCCCTCGTGGGGTTAGGGTCCCCAGACTTTGGACAGATTGGGGATGGGTGAGTGTGCGGGTCTGTCTGGGCTCTGCCTAGCTTCTACCATCCCTTGGCTTGTAGCTGCACCCCTCCAGTCTCTGCCGCTGTGCTCACATGGCCTTCTTCCCTCTGTGTGTGAGAGTGTCTTTACATGGCCTCCTTATTTGGATGCCAGTTATTGAATTTAGGGCCACCTTAATCCAGTATGACCTCGGCTAAGTAATTACATCCGCAGAGATCCTATTTCCAAATGAGGATTGCATTCACAGGTACCCGGTGGACATGGATTTGGGGGATACTGTTTAACCTAGTCGAGCCTGGTGTTAAGATTCTTACAACCACAAACTTATCTATGACCTGGCTGGTCACCTTTCCTCCCGGGCGTCTAGTTCTCAGCTATAAAATGGAAGAGGAGACTGGAGGTGCTCCACCCCAGCCCAGAAGCGCTGGGTTTCCTTGTTTATTGAACCCATCTCAAGTGGGTCGGCCGGACAGCAGTTCGGGACTGAGGAGACGTGTGATCCATACCCCTGCAAATGAAAGCATGTGCTGCGGCTGTCACGTGGGCGTCCCTGGGACAATAGACCACTGGTGAAGATTTCTGATGCCGCTGGGAGTCTCCAGACTGGGGCTTTAACAGGGCTTGAACTCTTTGGCCAGAGTCACAGCACGGAACTATGACAAGAAAACTGATCCTGCCCAGCCCGTTTTAATCACATAATTCATGAGACACGTGCACACTGTGGAAGAGGAGTCAGAACAAACTGGATTTAGCATGACAGATTCCAAGGGACATCTGAGTTCATGAACTGAGCAAACGTGTGCCGCTGAGTCAACCCACGGAAGCTGCCAGGTGACTGCCCTCAGCCTCCAGCAGGAGAGGGTGGGGAGCGGAGAACGGGAAGAAGTTTCCGATAAGATTTTGCGGAAAACCTAATCCACAGTGTACCCGAACTGCAATAAAAACGACACAAAACTTCACTCCTCACAAAAGGCTTTTATACCTGTTAGCTTGACTTGGTTCCCAGAGGCAGGAACTTTCCTCCCAGCTTTGCAGATAAGGAGACTAAAGCCTGGAGTGCTGTCACACAGGGACCCTCCCCGGGGCTCCTTCAGGCCTGGCTTAAGCAGGAGGGTGGCCTTTCTAATCACCACCCAAGTCTCCAATCCCCGTGTCATTCAGCACAATGTTAAGGTCATAATCTTTGATATGGACATGCTGTTCTTCTATAAAGTGTGAATACGTACACGTTTATAGAATATTGCTATTTTTATTGATTTATAACATACAATATAAATGAAAGCAGTGTTCTTACTGTGCAAACACAGCTTCCAGAAGACCCCTCCCAGCATCTAAGCCATTCCAGATGGGCCAAGTAGAGTGACCACATGCTGTCCTGGCCCTCAGGAGGCACGCCAGGATTCCGCTGGAGAGGCTCCCTCAGGGAGAACGCTGTCTGCGGAAGGCAGCCTCGCTGCCCACACAGATAGCTTTCACTCTGGGTTCCTGCTGCGGACACCGCCCGGGGAGAAACCCTGGGCCGCCCCACCTGCTCAGCCCCAAGGGGCACGGCGGGGTGTGGGCTGGTCAGACTCTACTGCAGGGCTGGTTTCCACAGCCAGGGAGGAGCTGGTTCAATTGCAGGCTGGTGGGCGGTTCAAGGCTTTAGCCAATGAATTGTGTGGCCATTAAGCAAATTTTGGGGCTTACTTCTGGTTATGGTTTTAAAAATAGAAAATGAATAAATCAGGCTTGAGGAAGTGGTGTTTTATAGTTAGGTGGGAAGAACAGGCATTGAGTCTGATTGTCCTTGGGCAGAAGCTAAAATTGCAGTCTTGCCTCTGTGACATTCAGGCCTCTGCCAGCGGCTCAACCGCAAGATCACAGAACAGGGGAGGCCCGGGTGTCAGAGAAAGGCCTGGAAGGTAGGAAGCAGCCCCAGCCATGGGCTTGCCCAAAGTCACACAGCTTCTCTTGGGTGATAGAACTGTGGGAGTGGGGGATGGAGTGCAAGCCAAGTGTCTCCAGTACACCATTATGTCCCCAGACCCATTAGGTGCCTGGCAGGGGTGGTGCCCTCTGCACGAATTGACAGTGGAGGGAAGGAGATGTGAGCAGAGGGCAAGAACACCAGCGGTGCTTTGTGCTCAGCAATGCTGTTAGGAGCCTGAGGGACGAACACGAGTGGTGGGAGGGGGACTAGAGAGGACACATGAGGCGGTGGGAGGCCAAAGGCAAGGCACAGCCGAGAGCAGAAGTTCCAAGAAGAAAGGATGCAGCAAGTCTGAGGGGGCACCATTCCCAGGGTGGGTCCACAATCCCAAGTCAGGGTGCTGGCCTGGTCTGGCCATCACTGTCAGGAGTGTTTCCCCCAGGAATCCTGGCCTCGTGCACCGGTGTCAAGGACTCTGACTGCCAGGCTTCCCCACCTCTTCTGCTGGAGCCCTGTGGGAACAACAGAGGGGACGTTGGAAGGGAAGAGAGAGCAGGGAACAGCAGCACGCCTCAAGTCTGCTCAGTCTTTTATAGTCACATCCCACGTCTTATTTGATCCCAGAAATAGCTCTGTGAAGTTTCCATTCCACAGATGCAAACACTGAGTCCCTCCGGGCTCTTTCCACACTCTTGTTTACTTAGTTTTCTGTTAAATGTCAATAAGCCAAACTAAGGATGGTTAGTGTGCTTTAATTTAACAAGGAGTAATTCCTTAGTAACCCCAAGGATAGTATCCCTAATGGGCTTTGCTGATGACCTGGCCAAGAGATAATTTGGGTGAGGGAAATCTCAGCTCCACAGCTCACTTAACATTTTATTGAGCATTTACTATATGCTAGGTGAGTGGATCTCAACCTTCCTAATGCCGCGATGTATTTTCATTGTTACAAAGGGGTCGCGAACCCTCTCAACACAGGTTGAGAACCACTGTGCTGGGTACTATCTCCTTACTTTTTTGTCACTTTTACTCCTTACACCACTAAGAGGGAGGTGCTATTATTGTCTTTAGTTTATAGACAACAAAACTAAAGCACTGGAATGTTAACTACCTTGTCCAAGACCATCGCAATTAGTGGCCTAACCATACTACGTGGCCTAAAGATACTAGGAATTCTATTTACTTGCTTATGCTATGCCAAATATTGGGTCTTTGAGGGAAGGGGCAAAAGAAGGGGACACTAATGCGATGCAACCAGCTGGTAGGGCGGGGGTGGGGCAGGAAGAGTGGAGGAGAATCAGGAAGCATTTTTTTTTTATTTTTTGGATAGTAGGCAAGGTAACTGAAAAGCAGAGATTTAAGAAGCAAATTTAGACTTTGCAAACACCACATCTATTTTAGTATCTCTTAAGAACCACATCCCATATTGTAAAATCACTATATACATAGCACTTTAACTTAAGATGTATTCATTGGTTCACCAGGCGTGAATAAATGAGAACACATCACTGGGACTGTTCTGGAGATGATGACTTTTAATTACATGGTATGTGAGGCCATGTCTTACTGGAAAATGAACTCCTTAGACTAACAAATCTGGGGCCTGGTTTTGCCGCAAGATGCTGTGTGTGCAGTAGAGCTAATGTTCTCAAGCTCTCTAAGCAAGTCTCCCCTGCTTCTCAAAGTGGGCTGAGCCAGACTGGGCTTTGGTTTCTCTTTCCCTAGCTTGGAAAGAGCATTTGATTCCAAAATACTGGTTCCTGTTTTGCAATTGAGTCTCCAAAGCACATCTGGATGATTTCTTCTTAAAAGCTGCAGGTCTCATTGACAGCCAAGAGACAGTGTCACTAAATACAGATTCTTACCACAGATTCATCTGGCCTGGAGGGGATCACACTCTCCTTTTCAGAGGAAAGCCCCAGAGGACTCTACAGATGGAGAACTCTCAGCTCCTGAAATGCTATCACTACTGTGAGTTCCTTGAGGTAGAGTCTATAGTTTCTCTTAGGCCCACTAGCATGAATTGAAGAAATTAAAATGACTGTGAAGGCCAGGCACGGTGGCTCATGCCTGTAATGCTAAAACTCTGGGAGGCCAAGTGGGGTGGACTGCTTGAGCTCAGAAGTTTGAAATCAGCCTGAGCAAGAGTGAGACCCTTTCTCTCTCTGAAAAATAGGAAAACTAAGGCAAAAGGGTCATTTGAGCCCAAGAACTTGAGGTTGCTGTGAGCTATAATACAATGGCACTCTAGTCAAGGCAGACTGTGAAGCTGTTGTCTAATCCCTGGCAATACCCACCCCTGGAATCTGATATTTCTGGATTGATTAAAATCAATTGGCAGGATAAGGAGAGATGAAAACTCAAAGCCAAGCCTTCTCAGGACCACAAAATGCTTCATACAGAGCTTCCCCCGTCAGGGTCTCACTCCTTCCTTATCAGGTCACCCCGAGAGGCCAAGCCCATTTTACAGATGAGGAAAATGAGTCCCATTGGAGGGCCCCAGATGAATGGTGGAGACCCGGGCCCAGGATCCACAACTCCTCCTGCTCCCCCCTGCAGCTCACCTTCCCCATGACTTAGCCCTCACGTGAGGCTCTGGCATGGCACCCAGGACACGGGGCCAGAACATGCTTTTGGAGATCCTGAAACTCAAAGCCCTGAGCGACAATGCCAATCATGGAGCCAAGTATGAAAATGGCAGTACTCTGGAGGCCCACAGACAAAGGAGCTTGGATTGGGACCCCCTGGCAGCTCCTTCCCTGGCCAGGAAAATGCCAAGGAATACTCAATACACTCACCAGAAGCCTGAGAATGGCTGTTTGGGAAGAATACAAACTCTGGGCTCTAAAATCCACTTCCCTGCCACTTCCTGCTCCATCTGAGTTTCAATCCCTGGACCTCACAGAGCACACCTAATGGCTCTTTCAAGGTCAGCCCTCAGAAATGGGAAGAGGAGGGTGGCGCCTGTGGCTCAAAGGAGTAGGGCGCCGGCCCCATATGCTGGAGGTGGCAGGTTCAAACCCAGCCCCGGCCAAAAACTGCAAAAAAAAAGAGGACATGTCTTCCCACCCAGATCCCAAGTACTTTCCCACTCCCATAGCATTTGCAGGGTTTTCAAAGTCTAAATTTGTTTTTTATATCTCTGATTTCCATTTCCCTGCCTACTATTCATTTCCTTCAGTCTCGCTCATTTGACAAGATCTTTATTCAGACCCTGTTTGACCCTGGCTACCCTCCCATGGCTCTCCCCTCTGTCTGTGCCTGTAAACGATGAAGTCCAGTAGAGAGGGGAGCATCTACCCTGGGCAGTGAGGATGATATGCCTCTATTACTATAACCTCCAACCCCATTACCTTCTTTGTTACCCTTAGCACTGAGAAGGCTTACGTGATGCTTTCTCTCTAAGATCTACACCTGGTCCAATCTTTTCCTTTAATGCATAGGGCTAAACATTACCAATGAAGTCCCATTTCTCAAAGGAGCAGAAAGCCAGACACCTTATTAAGTAGTGTGTCCAGCTGGAGACTGACCCAGACTCTAGTCCAAACACTCTACCTCCTCCAGGCTGAGAGATGTGGACCCATTAGGAAGTGCCAGGCGTGTCCTCAGTGCCACCTTGAGCCACACTGCACACTTGTAGCAGGGCACACCACCACTCCTTTGGGTGTCAAGCCTCTATTAAGTCAGCAAAGAGACTGGGCCAGATGATCTTTATGTCCAGAGTTTGTTCCTTTATTGGCTGGGTTTGGGGTACCGTGACTCAGAGCTAAACTTATCACAATTCTTGTTTAGAGAACATGGAAATCTCCCTAGCGTGGCAAAGACAGACCTACTCACTGTCAAGGCAGCTCCAACCAGGTCTGGTAGGTGGTGTGTGTGGGTGATATGTATGTCAATACAGTGTTCACATCTTATCTCTTCCTGGTTTTTAATAGAAGAGTGGGGCATGCTGGGGAAACCTGAGTGTTCTATTGAATTCATACTTCAGTCCTGTTTGGGGGCACTGGTGAGCTGGGCTATCCTCAGTTCTCTGGCTCTCCATGGAGATGTACAGAGCAGATGTGCGGAATGGCAGGCTGCTGGGATTTAAGCAGCCTCGACCACTCCTGCGTGGGCTGGAGCTGCCTCCCTTTGCTTCTAGGCCCGTGTGAGGTGATGAATCAAGTGTTGATAAGGCACTTGGGGGTCTTGCAGGGATGGGCCTGGCTCAAATCCTCAGGGCCTGCCATATGGGAGGCACCTGGTCACATTAGGCAGGGCCTGTTTTCTTCCTTCTGTCTCTGTCCCTTTTTAAACATTCTAGGACTAAAGTTGACTTTAGAGGAGAACCCAGAGACAGGTGGGCCTCCCTGGTCCTTGGCATCACCCCCAGCAATCCCTCTCCCCAAAAGGTAGAATCTCAGCATCTTTCCATGGCCCTGCCCACACTCCATCACCACCCCACATCACCCAGCAGCCAGGAGGGAGTGAGTCACCTCCAGAGCTGTTTCCATCCACAGATGCCAGAGGCCAAGACAACGGGTCCCTAATTGCCAGGACCCTGGCCCTCCACTTTTCTCTTCCCCAATGGCCCCAATGCAGCCCCTGCAGTTTCAGCAGTTTGAAGAGTGAAGACCAGCTGATTTGGGGCCACCACACAGAGCAGGACCAGTGGTTTCCATGGTTTTCCAGTTCCCTTCCCACCTGGCTGGGTTTTCCTGGTGGTGGTGGTGGGTGGGGCACCAGGCAGAGACCCAGGCTCTGGGTGGAAAGAGGCCCGGCCTGGCGCTGTCCCTCTGACCCACTTACTAACTCAGGAAACTCAGCACTTTTACAGCCTCTGAAGACACGTCTCACCTCGACAGAGGCCAGACGGCCAAACTCCGTCCAAGTAACTAGCGACAGAGCCAGCGTTTGCCTCTCTGTTTCTATTGTCCCCAAGACAGAGATGGGAAGAAAATCTTCTAAAAGCTGAAAGTTAAAACACTTCTTTGAGATTAGATTTTACTTTCTTGACTTTGTCTGTTTACTACTTGCTCTTTTAATTTTGCTCTTTTTACTAGTATTTTCCTACAGTCCCAAGTCCCCTTATTAAGACTCTTGAAAAAAACAGTAAATAAATTTCTTTCCTTTCTCTGTGTGTGTGTATGTATTTTCACGTTCATAAACGACTTGGCTGAAGACAGATGCTTGGTAAGAAAAACACAGGAACTTTCCAGAGAAGTCCTGAAAGGGATTGGTAAAAGTGAGGCCCACCTTTCTCTCCTCCCAGAGTCAACCCTACTCCATCTTCTCCTCTACTCTAAGCCCGGCACACTTTCTGCGGGGGTGTATAAGGTTGAGCCCTCTGTCTCCACGCTGCCTGCAGCAGGGCTGATCATTCTCACACAGAATGAGGGCAGGGTGCTGAGGCCGGAAAGTGTTATGCGTACCACTCCAGAAGCCGTGAGGACCGAGTTCCCAGCACGGCACACAAGAGCCTCGGTGATCTGACTCCTACTCCTCCTTTAGCAGAGTCAATTGATTCTGTGGACCATACCTACCCACCAGACACCTACCCCTGGGCCATACCTATTTACTCGCCGAGCTCTTTCCCCACCATCCTTTCTCTGCCTAACAAACTCCTAATGTTCATTCAAGATACTCCTTTGCATCCAGCTCCTCTCAAAAGCTTCATCAGACCTTCTCTCTTCCCTGGGCGAGGTCAGTGCCCTGGTCCTGGGTTCTCCCTCGATGCTCGGTACACACATTTATCATGACACTGAACGCCCAGCATTGTGACTGTAGCTTCCACACCTCTCTTCCCACTGGCCTTTGAGTCTGTGACGCACAGTAACAGTTTGCTAAAACCCTAGAACAACTTTACTTTCTTGATAAAATAATCCACTGATAATAACATCAAAGAGAATTAGAACGGATCCAGGGAAGCGGTTTCACATCTGCAAACCAAATGAATTTTTCCAAGAAGTTCAACAAAGTTCTTACGAAGGGTAGAGTTGACTTGACTTGTAAATTAAGAAGCAGCTTTAAAAACTGTGAAGTCATGCTATCATCCACTCACATGAGCCATTAGCTGGTCAAGATCATTGCAATCAATAATCCTGTGAATTGTGGAAAGTAACATATGGTATCAGGTTACAGGTGGAAATTGGAAGGGCTTATTGAGACCCCAGCTAAAAATTCTGTGGTCTCAGTGAATGCTGCTGGTCACCGCTGTCCTGGGGGCCCTGAGGGTAAACCTCAGGAAGACAGAAAAGCCACTTCTACTGTGACATTTATTTTTATTTTCTGTTTGCATCTCCGTATTGTCTACAAAAATACACAGTTTTAAAAAACACAGACATCACTTTTGTAATAAGAAAAAGCAATACATTTTTTGAAAGTACAAAATTTCAAGCAATGAGATTGATTAAAACTATAAAAGGTCAATGAAGAGGCAAGGAGGGAAAAAGAGAAATTCTTTACTAAAATTGGTTCTGTGCCTGAGGCCTGTGGCCTGGGCCCAGACTAGGAGGCCTGGTTGCTGTCCCCAAGGCAGGGCCCAAATCGTAACGGGAAGGGAAAAATGATGGGAACCGCAGGGCCTTCCTCCACCCAGCTGTCACCTGCCCTATACTGGCTAATCAGACAAGCCTCTGTGGTCTTCAGGGGGCACTGGACAAACAAATTACTCAGGGTTTAAACCCAGTTCTGTCATCTATGGCTGTAGCACCTTAGACACATTGCTGTACCTCAGTTTCTTCACCTCTTAAGGGGATCACATGGCCACTCCCAGGCATGTGAAGTGCATTGTAAACTACATAGCAATACAAGGACATGAGGAGTTATTATAACTACTGTTGCTTCTGGAAGGAGGTGGAAATGAGAGGCAGAAATGAGCAGGATGTTAAGTGTTTCAAAGGTTCACAAAAAATACTCAGTCTCTGCAATGGTGTAGGTAGGTGCTATTGTTATTCACAATTCATAAATGATAAAATTGAGGAACCAAAAAGTTGAGCAAATTGCTTAGCTCCCTGCACCATTAAGAGTAGAAGAGCCAGGATCTGAACCCAGACCCTGGCTGGCAGAATCTGTGCTGGTGAAGCACAGCCCACACTTACACACACGTGTACACACACGCAAACACACACTCCCCCTTCCCAAACACAACACCCAGGGTCTGGTTGGATTCTTCAGTTTCAATCCTGAATTTTGTTTCTTTGAAACATAATGGCCCCAAGATGCTGCAAGCCCTTCACTTCTGATGAGTGGGGACGTGGAGCCAGGGTGAGAGGCACCTCTATTTTTACTTTAGAGCCTTCTATATTATTTTCATTTCTGCCCATGAGCATGTATTATATATATATAAGGACTAATAACAAGACATACTGCTCCTTCTAGGTAGGACTATGCTTTGAAACAAAAGCTTTAGGGGTTAATGAAAATAACAATTCCCTTGCCACCATGGGGTTTTGGAGCCTTATTTATCAAATTCCCTGGCTGGTGGGGATCTTTCCAACCCCTGCTGGAATCCAGCCTGTGTTTCCTGATTTCCTCACTCCCGCTCTCCCCTCAGCAGCCAAACCAGCCCAGCCCCTTCCTGTGGTTTCCAGCTCAGCCCTCCTGGTGGGAGGGAAGGGGGAGAAGAAGGGAGGAAGGAGGGGGACACAGTGCTGGGCCCTTCTAGCAGGGCCCCCAAGGTTTGGGGAAAACAGGGTCAGGTGGCACACAGTTCAGGTCTCAAAGCCCATTGACAGAGGCCTGGGAAGTTGGAAGTATCCAGGGCGATCGGAACCCAGGGAGACAGCTCAGGGGAAAGGACAGAACCCAGGCCCAGAGCAGGCCGGGCCAGCTGGGCAGAACTCTCACCAGTCAGAGCAGGGTGGGGCCCTAAAGTTCTGGCATTGGCCTCACCATTGGTTCCCACCCACACACTTCTCTTTCGGGGTCCAGAGGAGCCTCAGAGGCAGGATCCCACCAGAGCAGTGGCCCCAGGTGGGGCTCGGGAGCCTGCTCCCGCCTGGCCTGCAGCTGAGCACAGACTGGCTCCACTTTGCACCCAGCTTCAATGAAGTACATAGCACAGCCTCATGCATTATTCCCTCAGAATGGCCCTGCTCTACAGCAGGCGGAGGAGGGGACAGGCAGGCTGGCGCAGTCCTGTTATGTGTACCCACTTAGCAATGCCACTTTAATTTCTCAGAAACATTCCCTGACAGCTCCACACACCACCCTGCATGGGGAGCCTGGCCCTGCTAATAGACCGGCTTGGAGGCAGCTGGAACCTGTCTGCCCAGCTTGCCGGGGAACATTAATTAGCCAGACGGCAGCTCTTCTGCCTCGAGAGCCCTCAATGCTGGGACAGTCTGGGTACAATGTGTTAAGTGTGCAGAATAATCCCTGCGGGGCTGTGATAGACCAAAGGATCCTTCTATCCTGAGTTCCACAGCCACTGTGGGACATTTGCTTTGCTACTTCCTTGGCCACCTTCAGGGAATTATCAGGGCTGGGCTCAGCCACTGGGGTGGTAAATGTTTGCCTGGCTGGAGAATGCTCCCTCTCCTTAATAAGGAAGCAATGAATGAGAAACCTTTCTTCTCCCTGTAAGAAGCCCGTCTTCTCCCTTATTAAAGTGCTGTACAAGCATAAAGGAGGCTCTGAAATGTTATCTCTTCACAAACCTCGGAGAGCTAAAGATTTACTGAGAAAGTGGTTGGCTTTCCCTCATTCTGCACAGCCAGAGTCCACTGAGTGTCAGATGAAGGAATGGCACCCAGGCAGAGTGCATTTTCCGGGGAGAGCGGCTGCCCAGCCTAGCTTCCACGTGGCAGCGCCAGCTCCTTGGTTCCTAGGCTCTCCATCTCCCTGTCCACACCTCACATGGAGCCCCAGACTCTGGCTCCATGAGATTTCTCAGAGCACTCCGAACACACAGGGGCTTCCTCATGACTGTGTCGGCTTGGCTGACCCTCCCCCGGCAAGCCCTTTCTGGAATGCCCTTCGTAAGCACTAGGCACCCTTCTAGGCCAAGGACGGCACAAGGCTTCATTTGGGTGCCAACTGGGACTGATTTGTGGGCACTGCTGGGAGCTTTGTACTGACCTCATCCAACCTGTGACATGACCTCTCACGGACATGCACTAGGGCTATGGGGAACATCGAGTCACGTGTTTCATGGATTGTCATAGCTGTAGTCAATTGTGAATGCCACCTCCTCCACGACACTCTCAGGCCTCCTGTATACCAAGGTAAACGTGATCTCATCCTCCCTGCGTTCCCTTAGCACCTAAGTGATTTTTCGTTTTCCACCTTGTATTACGACTATTTGAATAGCTTTCTCCCCTTGCCCTTTTAACCTCTGGATGCCTTATGGTAGTGACAGTGTCTGTCTTACCGCTTATCCTCCTGGAATCAGTGCTCAGCTAAGATGGCTGACTTGAATTTCTTTCCTGGGAACAGCTTGCTTGAATACTCCCAGTGAGAGGGGCATTTTGAAAGAGAGCTTGTTGGCTCGGCGCCTGTGGCTCAACGGGCTAAGGCGTCAGCCACGTACACCTGAGCTGGCGGGTTCGAATCCAACCGGGGCCCACTAAACAACAATGACGGCTGCAACCAAAAAGTGGCCGGGCGTTGTAGCAGGCGCCTGTAGTCCCAGCTACTTGGGAGGTGGAGGCAAGAGACTCCCTTAAGCCCAGGAATTGGAGGTTGCTGTGAGCTGTAATGCCACAGTACTCTACCCAGGGTGATAGCTTGAGGCTCTGTCTCAGAAAAAAAAAAAAGAAAGAGAGCTTGTTGATTCTGCATGCCTGCTCTGGGGGACATGCTGCTTCTGAGCTGCCATGGGGTTACAGGGGCACAGGGCAACCGGCTAGGGAGGGAATGGGGTGGTAGAATCACCACATAAAAGCTGGACACCAGTCAAGTGGTATGTAAGTCTCAAATATTTCATGCTTACATGAAAAGAAGAATGCATTCATTCTTTATCTGAAATTCACATTTAACTGAGTGTCTTATATTTTTATTTGCTAAATCTGGCGACCCTAAATGGAGGTGCCAAGGAGAGGGGACTGGAGACCCTCTCCACTGACTTCCTTGGACCGATTCTGTACATTACGCTATGTCTTGCATGGACGAAAAGCCTGGAGAGAGGGGGGAGTCAGTCCAGCAAGCCTGCCCCAGTTTGCAGCTGTCCACACTTGCAAGTCTCCTGGGTTTCCAGAAGAGGCTTTCTGATGATCCACCACCAGTTCCCTCATGAGCCTGGCTATCTGTGAAAGCCAACTCCAGTGAGACCTGGGCAGGGGAGAGTTGTGCATAGAGACTTCAGGAAGCCCTGAAAGGCATCTTAGTGTGTTCAGCTGTAAGCTTCATTAGGTGGGCGCCAAGGCCATCTCATTCATCACTGGATCCCCAGTGCCTTCCACAGTCCTCGGCATAAAGTAGGTCCTCAATAAATATTTATTAAAAAGAAGCTTGGTTCTACTGGGCCTTCTCCACCCATGCTTGGGCTTGCCACATCCACAGTGGAAAAAAGTGCAAAAACAGGAGTTGGCATGAAGCCTTTTCTTTCCAGGAGTCATCATCACTAATTTCCATTACCCGACAAAGTGCCCAAGTGCATTAGGCTGATTTGGATTTAAAATCAATTAATGCATCCTCAGGGAACATGGCTACTCTAATAGCAAGATAAAATTGTATCTTCTTGAGTTAATTTATTTCCATTTAAAGGGTAATTAATATGTTTTCATTGACATGAATTTAGAAAATAAGGGAAAGTAGCATTGAAGGGGGAGCAGCTTGGGCCACCTTGGGCCTTCAGGCAGGCTCAGTGGCACTTGACTGATACACAGGTGTTTTGTACACATGCCTGCTCTCTTCCCTCTCAGACTCACTGAACACCTTTTTTCCCCTCTAGTTTTATCCTTTTCTTCGTCTGCCAAAAACTCCAGTGGAGGTCATAGGCTGACTGATTCTGAGGTTTGACCAGAAGTAGGTGGTCTTAGCGAAGAAGAGCTCAGAGACCAGAGGAACCATCAACAGAAGGCAGCAGGAATAGGCAGATGTGATGGATGGCTGGTGGGAGGCGGCAGTGGGATGACAGAAGTGGCATCATGGGGCAGGACTGGGGGCTCAGTAACAGTGGTGCGTGAGTCACAAGTAGGATTCCCAGCTTCCCGACCAGGGGAAGGGTGAGGGTACCAGCCAGGAGTTAGATGGAAACAACAGGAACTAACTCTGGCTCTCTAAGAAGAAAAGGAGTTCAGTGGATATTTATATACTGCACATTACTCTCTCTGCACCAACGGCAAGGCTGGAGAAACTAAACTCAGAAAATAGATAAGAACCCAGGGAGACTGAGACCAGGGTCACACCACAAGACCAGCCTGGTCAAGAGACAGGCAAAGCATCCCCACCCCTGCACACTTGCTGCACCTGCCCATCGCTTCTGCTGCTGTGAATGACCTCCTGCCTTTGTGCCACCCTCAAGAACCAAACTTCCAACTGCAGAGTCTGAATGGCCATGGCTACATCATGTGCACATGCTCCCGTCACTAGAGGGCAGGTGTGGAAATATTTGGCCCCCTTCGGACTCACACCTTCTGGGATTTCCTACAAATAGAGAAAGGTTCAGATTATAGGAAGAAAAAAAAAAGACAGCCAGTGACTCCTATGGTGGCATTAAAGTAGCAAGTACAGGAGGAGGAACTGGTTTATATGGGGTCCAACAATGAATTCAGCTTTGAGTCTGAGACACCCACACATATCGGAGTGGAGCTGTGGAGGGAAGTTGACACTGGAGATGCTGATCCAGAGTGTCACCTCTTCAGGTGCCAGGCCATCAGTATAATACCCCACCCTGGGTTTCTGTGGCTTCTCTAGCCATCCTTGAATTCCATCATCTTCAAGCCCTGATGCCTTGGTGACAAGCCCAGTGCATGAAGGCAAGGACCCTGCAGAGGATGCAGTTTTGGCTGGGTCTTCTTTTTCCAGAAGTTCCAATTCCTGGTGTGAGTTTGTGATAATTAAAAACGACTAGCAAATATGAGAAGTTTAGCCGCTGAGGTCAGCAAATAAGTGCTGCTTTGACTATAGTTGTTGGAAAAATAATACTGGAAGAATTACCCTTCTTTTAGGGTTCTGAGTTCAGAACCCTGGAGCCTCTGGGCTACAAGGAGACTCATTTTATACTCAAGGGCCTGGAGGTTCAGAGGATCACACAAACTGCAGCATCAAGTTCTCTAATTGTGATAAAAGTGACACCACCTTTCATCCACACCTCTGCCCTATCCTGCCTGCCCTGCCACCCACCTGCAAGGAAGGAAGGCCCATGAAGGATGCAGCTGGGTGGAACACCGCCTCTTCCCCTGGAGGCAGTGACGTTCATCACTCCTAGGAGATGATTAAAATGTTGCTGCTATTGTTAAATTTTGGCGAGTAGATTATGGATTATTCTACCATGGGGGCTGGTTGTGAGTCACCATAGCACATCCTCAGGAAGCGGCTGGCTGGACACTTGAAATGGCCAGATCCTGTAGTGAACTTAGGACCCAGCAGTGTCATCACTCTGCAAATGGGCTGTGAACTAGAAGCTCTGGCAGCTGCCCCTATCAGGAGCATTGGAGCTTTGGCACGGAGGAGAGGCCGGAAACCAGCTCCAGTGTTTGCTTCACAAAGCACACAGTTCATGCAGGGCAACAGCCAGTGTGAAGACCTCACTGAGATGGCAGAGTGTAGGGGAAGCCAGCCAGGTGTGCACAGAGAGGCTGGTAAGTAGAAGCCCAATTCCTGTTCTTCTAATACCGGGTGGTTCTTGACCTGGACCTTGAAGCTGACCAAGTCTCCTCCAGCCTCCCCATAAGCAGAATAGCCCTGGGGGAAGGAATACTCACAGATTCTGGAACTTCAGGAGTGTAATCTTGCATTAATCTACACACAGTGGACAGCTACCCAAGAGGGATACTCACCCAAAGTGACAGCAGGAGGTGTGGACTCCAGCAATCCCAGGTTACACGAAGAGGGTGGACAAAGAGCTCAGAGGTGACTAAATGGATGAATGAAGGAGTGTATGAGTGACGTAGCCTGGTATGTCCACACGTCAGTGACTGTGCCATGCTCTCCATGTCCACCACAACATGTCCAAGTCCATCCTTCCATGTGGCACAAATGTCATGCCTCTGCTAAGAAGCTTTTCCTGACTCACCAACTCAGAAATCCTCTTTCCTTGTCCACGCTGCACTCTCACAAGGCCTGATTTCTAGGCCGAGTGCCAGTTATTGGCATGTGTCCCTTGTGCCCACCCACTGAAGGGGGTGTCAAGGATTTCCGGCCCCTCCAGGGACTCCCAACCCCCTTCCCCAGCTTCTAATGTTAAGAAAAGACTTGTTTCCCCCTCCCCCTTTGTCTAGGATTGCTTGAGTGACTTTGGTAACAAGAGTAGGAACGGAGTAGAGATGCATTTCTTGAACTGAGCAGGAGGTGGCCTCAGAGTGGGAAAGAGTCCTGGGATTGGAAGTCAAGTCCTCTGGCAGGGGAAGGACAAATAGATCTAAACCAACATGTGTGAAACCTATCACAGGGCTTAGGGCAAGGTCAAGGGGCCAGGAAGAGAGGATGATAATGGATGCTAGGGAGGATTAGAAAAGTAGGGAGGAGGAAGTGTCCAGTGGAGGGTGGAGGGGAACTCCCTGTATCACCTTCCTTGACATAACCAGCTGTGTGCCTGTGCCACATATACTGATGAGGGGAGAGCATTTCCAGAGTATGTTCACATGGGTGGGCAATAGATTAAGGCTGATAACAACAGCCAAGCTTTTTTGAGTATTTGCAATATACTTGGCACTGTCCATGTCTCTCTCTCTCTCTCTCTTTTGTTTAAGAGTAAAGATCTCATTCTGTCACCCATGTTAGAGTACAGCTGGGTGACTTTAGCTCACTGGAGCCTCGAATTTCTGGGCTCAAGCAATCCTCCCACCTCAGCGTCTCAAGTAGCTGGGACTACATGTGTGGACTACCACACCCAGATAATTTTCGATTTTTTTTAAAGATGGGGTCTTCCTACATTGCCCAGCCTAATCTCAACTTCCTGACCTGAAGTGATCCTCCCATGTCAACCTCCTAAAGAGCTGGGATTATACCATTACTGGGCTTCTACCCAGAAGGAAAAAAATCCTTTTATCATAAGGACACTTGCACTAGACTGTTTATTGCAGCTCAATTTACAATCACCAAAATGTGGAAACAACCTAAATGCCCACCAACCCAGGAATGGATTAACAAGCTATGGTATATGTACAC
>CAUYRH010072112.1:0-39254 GCA_963574655.1 Perodicticus potto
TAGTTTTTCTGTCAAGAAAGAAGTATCTCTGAGGTGCGGAAGTCAGGTGGATAAAAATATCTCCGATTGTATGGGAAGCCCGCACACTGTACTCCAAGCTTGAATCATTGTACACAGTTATGACTCAATAAAAAATAATTAAAAAAAAAAATAAAAATAAACAGGACCCTTATCCAACAAAAGTAATCAATGTAACCTGGTTCTATGTACCCTCAATGAATCCCCAACAATAAAAAAAAAAAAGAAAGCATAAGAAAACCAGAGCAATTGGATTTGACTCTCCTCTGGGTACTGGCTCTCCTACTTCACTTTCACGCTCCACTGAAGTTTTCTTCGGGGCTGGCCTCTCCCACAGACTAAAACAAAGGATTTTCTCAAATCCCCTGCCTAAATGAAGGCAGTCTGTAATAGTCTAAATACTTTATTAAGTTAAAACATCACTCTAATAAATAGGTATTAACAAACACAATGCACTCCAGAAGATCTAAAAACAGTTACAGACCGCATCGAAGTAAAAATACCATGTTTTTTCCCCTCGATGGTACTCATGGAGGGTCAAAGATCGGAAAACAGAGCTTTCAACATGGCTGCTGGTGCAGACATCTTAAAAATTTCAGCTTAACAATAAAAAACTGAATATACACATGAATCTTTGACGTAACTGTTCAGCTACTTTTTGTTTACATATGATAAAATCCACGAAAGTCAAAAGGGGACGTTCAAGATGCTGTGTTTTCTCAGAATTCCCTCTGCGGAAAAGAACAGCCAGCCAGTTGGAGGAGAAACCATTAGCTTTGGAGGGGCGGGGGCAGGAGCTGTCTCTTTAATCTCTGCTCCCCAGTACCCAGCATGGTGCCTGGCACCTTGGTAACCCACAGGCATTGCTCTGGGTTTTAACCTTCTGTAGGGAGGACCTCTAATCCTTTCTCATCACCAAGTCCACTTTTTTTCTGCTCCTTCTTGAGACAGGCTTGACAGTGCATCGTGTGATTTCAAAAGTATTAAATTCCTTCCCCAAATCCGTTTCTGACACAGTCTTTGAGGAGGAGAAATGATTCCTCCAAGATTTACAGGCAGCACCCAAAGAAAGGAGTCAACAGACTCCCCAGAAGGAATAAAAATAACACTCATTCTTTTTTCTAGATAAAAACATTAGCACATGTGTCCATCTCGTCAATGGCGATTCCTTGTCTTTCACACCAGCGTCCAGGGTAGGTCAGGAGGAGGGAAGAAGCCTGAAGGACCTTCCTGTCTGCGGAGCAGAGCTGGGAATGTGAAGGACTGGGGGGCCCAAGACTTCATCTGATTTCCATTTGACTTTGCTTTTTCAGGTATGGATGAGCTTATTTGTGTCCAAAGCCTAGCAAGCCCTTGGTTCCCACTCTGGACTGAACTTCGAAAGGTACATCATCCTCTCTGGCAGCTCTAGGAAGTAAGGCCAAGGAGCACCTGGTGAGCTCTGCAGACTGGACCTGGGGGCCGAGCAGTGAGAAGCGGGTGGTGGCAGCGGTGAGGACGCCCTCCGTAGTGTTACGCAGCTGCTGCTCGCAGCCGGCCAGATGCTCACTTGAGCCCGTGCTGAGTCTCCCGGTGCCTCCGGAGGTCCACCTTCCTCTGGAAGCCCTTCCCACAGAGGTCGCAGCCAAAGGGCTTGAAGCCTGTGTGTTTGCGGCTGTGGGTGATGAGGTTGGAGCTCTGGCTGAATGCCTTGCCACACACCTGGCACTTGTGGGGCTTCTCACCTGCGGGGAGGGGGAGGGGAGAAGTGTGAGTCTATGGTGAAGCTAGAAGGGGCTCACTGTGACCCACATGCTCTTGGCAGCTGCTGGCTGCACCACAGTCTAAGGCCTTCAAGCAGTTTTGGAAGGTGACATGTTGCAACTTGAACTGACTCCCAGGCTGCAGTGCGAGTCCTGGGAAGCCATGGTGCACCAGGTGAAAGGCAGACGTTCTGAGCGGGGGTTCCCAGCCAAAGGCCTCAAACCGTTTCCTGCTAAACGGAAACAGAGCAAAAGCCATGTGCCCTCCACAGCTGAATCCACCCGGGGAGGACTCCTCTGACTTCAGAAGCACAGAGCGCCCAGAGCAGATGTTCAACAGGAGGGGGAGGGGAGGAGCCGTCCTAAAACCGTGTGACTCTGTTCTAGTTCAGAGGAAGTTTTCAAATCTGAATTTCCAAGTGGGTGTTAGTTTGTATGGACCAGTTAGCTTTTCTTCTCTCTCTCTCTTTTTTTTTGAGACAGAGTCTCACTCTGTCACACTGAGTAGAGTGCCTGGGTGTCATAGCTCACAGCAACCTCACACTCCTGGGTTTGAGCAGTCCTTTTGCCTCAGCCTTCCCAAGGATCCAAGACTAGAGGTGCCTGCCACAACGCCTGGTTAGTTTAGTGTTTTGGGTTTTCTTTTCCTATTTTTAGTAGAGATGGGGTCTTGCTCTTGCTAGTCTTATTAAACTCCTGAGCTCAAGCAATCCACCCGACAGCCTTCCAGATTGCTAGCATTACAGGTGTGAGCCATTGTGCCCAGCTACTTTTTTTTTTTTTCTTTGAGACAGGGTCTCACTCTGTTGCCTGGGCTAGAGTACAATGGCAGCACTGTAGCCAGTGCAGCCTCCAACTCTTGTGCTCAAGCGATCCTCCAGCCACACCCTCCAGAGTAGCTAGGACTACAAGCACTTGCCACCACACCCAGCTCATTTTTAAAATTTGTGTAGAGCTGAGGTTTCACTGTTGCCCAAGCTAGTCTCAACCTTCCAAAGTGCTAGGATCATAGACGTGAGCCACTGCCTCTGCCTCTCTCTTACTCTTGAAGGACAACAGAATGTATCTGAAGTCTGGACATTTCTCCAAATATTATTTTAAAATGCCACCTTTGGGCCACAAAGTATTTCTTAAGGTAGCTGATCCTTTTCTGTCTTGATTTTACTTTCTTTTTCTGAGGTTAATCACAGGATTCTTTGTATATCAGCCGTCCTTTACCGCAAATTAATAAATAACAGAACATGAAGAGGTTTTGTCTCTTCTTCCATCTCACGTGTTATTTAACATTTGGGTAAATGGCATAAATTTCCAAATAGCTCCAGCATGATATTATAGGCAGGGCTCAGCCCTGGAAAAAATGCATAAGAGATGAAGTGTGTTTTTGAGGAACCCTCTGTTCCTGTTGTTGCACTCCTTTCTATTTTCATGCTTCAGATTTACTTGATAAGGAATCACCCATCAAAACTTACGTTATCCCTTTAGGGTCAAACACATCTGAGAAACAAATTCTAGCTATAATGCAAGTGTTTGATGAAGGCTTAATGTTCCATTTAGTCAAGATCCTAGTTACATTTTTTTTTTATTTTGAGACAGAGCCTCACTATGTCACCCTTGGTAGAGTGCCATGGTGTTACAGCTCACAGCAGCCTCAAATTCTTGGGCTTAGGCGATTCTCTTGCCTCAGCCTCCCAAGTAGTTGGGACTACAGGCACCCGCCACAATGCCCAGCTATTTGGTTGCAGTTGTCATTATTATTTAGCAGGTCTGGGCGGGGCTCAAATGGCCAGCCTTGGTGTATGTGGCCGGTGCCTTCCTCCCTGAGCTACAGGCGCTGAGCCCCTAGTTATATTTTGATAAGTACACTTATAAAGAGTGAATTACATGGAAATTTCATATAAGGGGGAAAGATCAAAGGATATTCTTCTGGGTTTTATGATGAGAATCCCTATACTGCCTACAAATATTTATAAATATCAATGGTGGGTATTTAGAATATTCTCTGAGGAACCATCACACATTCTAGGTCTCATGTAAATGTCTTATTGACTATTAAAGAGAATGCTACAGGCATTAACTCCAATCCAACATAAAGCATTAGGTAAAGAGTCTAGGATTGGAAGCCAGAGCATTCCCTGGCTCCATGATTTACTCAGACTGACTTTTGGCAAATCATTCAGTTTCTCTGAGTTTTAGGACAGTAACAGCTCCTTCTACCTGGAGGAGCAGAAGCAAGGATTAATGAAATGACAGATGTGAAAGCCCGTTTGATTATAAAGCATTATAGTAAGTAAGGAGTTATCATTATTATGGCATAAACTTGCTGATATTTTGAAAAAAGTAATAAATGAATAGTAGCTCTCTGTATTTACCAATCTCCATGACTCTGAAAATAGAATATGATAAACCATAGTCAACAGCATAGACATTTGGGAGGTCAAACAGACAGGAGTTTGAGCTCTGGCCCTGTCATTTGCTAGCAGCACAACCATGGGCAGGTTACCTAGCCCTTCTGTGCCTCGCTTTCCCCATCTCTAAAATGAGGGTAAGGAGTAATCTCTACCTCTCAAAGCTGTGAGCATAAAATGAGATGATGCATTTTAAAAGTGCTTAGCAGAGAGCTTAGTAGTATTTGCCACTGTAGTTTCTTCCTAAATCAGAATAAGCTCTTAGACCAATAAAAGTGCAGAGAGACCACTTAAGAGTCCCTCCCCCCAAAGGCTGGAAGGGAGCCCTAGAGAAAGTCCTCAATCCCTAGGTAAACATTTAGAGCAACTGAGAGGACCCTGGAGCTTCATATTTCACCCAGAGCATGCAGCAGTGGAAGCAGCAGCTAAAGTAGAGGAAAATATTCTTTCCAGGGATAGAAAACCTGTAAGCTGACCTGCTGAGTGGTCTCCAGACACAACCCCAAGTCAAGGTCACTCTGGGGAGAATCATGTCTGTAAATAAACCTAAGAGAACCTTGCTGCTTTGTTTTCTTGAACACACAGCAGTGATTAGCTCCATCTGGAAGGCCTTATCCACCACTGGCAGGGACCAGAATGTCACAGAGAAGGTGAGTTACATTGGGCTCAGGATGTCTCCTACAAGCCAGGGCCTTTAGCTCACCCGTGTGAATGAAGGTATGTTTCTTCATGTCTGACTTCTGGTGGAACCTCTTGCCACAGTACTGACAGGGGTAGGGTCGGGTGTCTGAGTGGATGAGCAGGTGTGTGGACAGTGTGGATGACCTCTTGAAACTCTTGCCACAGATCTTACAGTCAAAGCTCCGTTCCTGCAGAAAGAAAGAGGAGGCACTGCTACCACAGGTGCCCAGGCTGCTACACTCCTCACCACCAACCTGGCCCTGAAATCCCCAAAACCAGGACTCCCCTTCCACCTCCCCTGCCCTATCATCCTCCCTCCCCCAGGGATTTCCAGTCTCCACACTCCCCACCCTTATCCTTTGACACCCACCCTTTAACATTTTTTCTACCAAAACACTTTTTACCCACAACCCTCCACACCCCAAGGCAAAAACATCCACACCCTGCTTTTCTGACACCCATTTACGCACACTTCGCCACCCTCCTCAACAAGAGGCTTCACCTCAGTCACTTGAGATGCCTCCCTCCCCCAGCCAGTGGGGGGAGGGGGAGATGGGCTGATATTCTTTTTAGCTGATTAAGACTTTGTTCTTTTCTCTAAAGAAAATTTTTAGTGACTAAGACTTTGTGAGCATTCTCTTATTCTAGCTACTCGTGTATTTATTTGCTTGTCTACTCTCTGTCTCTTAGCTAAGCAATCTCCTTGCGGACATCCCGTCAAGGACCTTGTGAGATGCAAGATTCTCAAGTACTTGGCACCCGGAAGTTAGGCAACAGATACAAACGAATGAATGAAAGGATAGCGGGGTAAATATGCTACTGGGTGCTCTCCATGAGCTCAGATCCTGCATTTGCAGTCAGGAGGGATCAATGCAATTTAACTGACAACCATGTGGTGAAAAGAATCCACGAAAAGCAGCAGCTAATAAATCTGATATATCTGCAGCAGTCTGGGTAAACCTTCCTGAAGTCACGTTTGGGATCATATTCTCCAAAGTCCAAAGTCACGATTGGGATCATACCCTCGAGGCTCACAGTGATGAAACTCAAAATCTAGTCTGCCTCAAGTCCTGAGCCGGTCACCAACCACTTTTTCTCTACACATCTACACCAAGGCAAGAGGACACAGCGGGGAGGGTGGGGGAGGAGACTGGAAGCGTTGGGAGAAAACTGCCAGGTTGAGAGCGTGTGGGGCTGCGCCCGGAAGCAGAAAACGCCCGAGGGCAAAAACCCAGGCAGGGGCCCGCGGCCGAGCGCCCCGCGCTTACCTGCGAGTGCACGGCCTTGTGCTGCTCCAGGCTCACCGCGTGCCCGAAGGTCTTGCCGCACATCTCGCAGGCAAAGGGTCTGGTGCCGCTGTGGGACCTGCGCACGTGCACCTCGAGCCCGTGCGGCGTGGAGAACACCTGAGGCGGGCGGGGCCGGGAGAAGGCCGCTGAGAGCCGGCGCGGGGCGCGGGGGCCGGAAGGGGAAGGGCCGGGGCCGCGGGCGCGGGGCCGGCGAGGCCGGGAGTCCGAAAGCCTCACCTTGCTGCACTTGATGCACTTGTAGGAGCCGCCGCCCAGCAGCAGGCGGGTGCACAGCAGGTCCGACTCCACCTTGACGCCTGCGCCCTTGTCCGCGTGCAGCCCGTGGCCGCGATCCGAGTACAACCCCGCCGCCGCCGCGCTCGGCCGCTCGTACAGCCCGGCCGCCGCCGGCCCGAAGTCGCCGTAGAGCCCCAGGCCCGCGCCGCCGGCGGCGCCGCCCCCTGCGCCGCAGCTCCCCGGCGTCCCGGGCCCCGCGCCGCCCGCAGCCCGCTCCGGGCCGTACAGCGCGGCCGGGTGGCCCGGCTCTGGGCTGCGCTCGCAGAAGAGGCCCAGGCCCGCGCCGCGCTCGAGGGCCGCGCACGGACGGTAGCTCTGCACCAGGTGCCGCAGGTCAGAGCCCGCCAGGCCGCTCCACGAGTACGGCTTGAAAGGCAGCGGGAAGGGCTGGGCCTCCTCCAGCGACTGGCACATCGACTTCTCCGAGGCTGTGGAAGCACAAGGGGGCGTCGGGTCAGGCCTTAGACGGCGGCGCCCGCAGGCTCGGCGCGTGCGCCGCTGCGGGGCGCTCAGAAGTCGGACGATCTCAGCCAGGGGCTGCGTGGAGCTGGGCACGCCCCAGGGTACACCACGGCCGGGCCCTGGGGACTCGCGGGGCACCGGAGGCGGCGGGCCGGCCGACAACTTAAATGACCTCGACTGAGGAACGAAGTGAAATCAGTGCGAGGGCAGCGGAAACGCGCGGCCTCAATGAGGATCTTCCCGGATTGAACTCGGGCCCCTAGAGGCCCCGCAGGGAACCGTGCTCAGGAAACGCTCGGAACAGAGCTGTACTGTACTCCAGGGAGGAGACTGGGCCCTGGGCAGCGCTCGGGGGCGGAGGTCCAGCCGCCAGCGCCCGCACTCTGCTCCTACAGGTCCCTACTCAATCCTTTTTCTTCCTGGGATCCGTGAGGGAGGAGGGAGAAAGTCAATAAAATCCGTCCCCGACTTCCAAACGTGTATGCCTGAAAAAGCCAGAAGGTTCCTCAAAGTGTCCAAGGCAGGTGGCAAAGCTACAGCGGGAAAGGGGCTTTGGGCTTGAACTGCTCTGCAAATACTCCCCATTCCCATTCCTGTTCTAGTTTGATGGAGGGGAAAACTAGAATTTCTCAGAGAATAATTTTGTAACTATTAATAAGATTTAGTTGTGTTTAGGGAACAACTTTCTGAATCCTTGGCCTGCTGCACGTCTACCCACGTGAATTTTGCTCAGACTGAACACCCAACGAATCATACTCTCCGGGCTCACGAAGATGAGACGGAGTGCATACAAATTGGCGAGTCTGCACGCGCACACACACCGCACAGACACTCCAGTTCTAGCTGGCCACTTAATTGAGAGGGTGCACGCTGAGTTTCAGTGCGGGGGATTCCGGGGGCACCCGGTCCTTGCCTGGCCATTTGATGCCCAGCCAGGAAGAACTGTCCTGCCACCGGATCCCAGACACACTGGCTGGAGCTCTGGTTTTAGCCAAGTCACCTCAGTGTGGGATGGCTGCGGTACCTTTCAAAGCTAGTAAATGTTCTGGATATAACCAGCTGTTGGCAGAATCGGTCTGATCTGCTCATTCGTTCCCCCAGCGAGGACCCTAGACGCCCCCACCAACTTGCCATCACTAGGTTTGCCCGAAGCTGGATTGCTCACTAAAAACGAAACCCAGGGCTGGTCCCCTGAGGTTATGTCAACCTGGCAAAACGAAAAATGAAACAGGTCCCCAAGGCGCGCCTGCGAAGGCCAAGCAGTGAGCTGAGATTTTCGTCCAGGACCCCTCCCTCGCGCCTGGCGTCTACCCATGCCAGGCACAGCCTGCCAGGCCTCAGTTTGATTGAGGCTTAGCGGTCTGGATTTCGGGATCCTAGCACTTTCTAAACAATCAGCTCTGGTCAGACAACGACACGCCGACACAGCTGCCAGCTGAGATGGCTGGGTGGTTTTCCCCATCCGCCGCCAGCGCAAACGTACGGGAGAGACGACCAGCCTCGGATGAAGGCAGTGGGCCCGGAGAGCAAGCTGTCCTGGTCCCAGAGAAGCCGGGAGCCTCCCTACTGGGCTCTGTCCCCCACGGACAAGCTCCCTCCTCCTGGAAAGAGTCCCCGTCACCTATTTAGCATTTCTGAGCCCAAGATCCTGCCTATTCCCTCCTCACCGATGGGTCCCGGCGGCCCCCTACCTGGAGACACGGAGGGCGACGGAGGCCTCCAGAAGTCCTCATACTCCGAGCTCCGATCGCAAACGCTACCCTCGCTGCTGTCTGGGGACCCAGAGACTCTGTCGGGGCCTTCGGTCAGCTGGGACTCGGGGGACAAACGGTCCCGGGGCTCCGCCTTAGCCCCGCCTGCACAAGAAGTACCGTCTGCGGGGAGGAGGCGGGAGAGCGGCTCAGGCTGGGCCCTGCTGAGTCCGAGGGTCCTGGGGAGGCACCCCTCGACCGAGGCACCCGAGCGTCCTCCTCTCTCCTCCCAGGCCCGGCCAGGAACCCTCGCAGATCCGAGGGCAGGCGCAGAGGGGCCGTAGCACGTAGGCGACAAGCCCAGGAAAACTCAGGAAAGTAGGAAACGAAAAGGGCAGCAGAGGGGGCGATGGGGCCGCCCTTCCCGTTCCTGGTGAAGGGTGTGGCGGGGTACCCAGTCGGCGTCCCCGAGGGAGCCCCACCTGGCCCTCGAGAGCCTCGCACCTGCTCTGCTGGGCGTCGGTACGTTCTCCAAACAGAGAGAATAGTCCGGTCCCGGGGAGCGCGGCTGGTGGTAGCTGTGAGCCTTCTTGCTTTTGACAAGGAACGAACGCGGCATGGTGGCGTGGCGCTCTCCCCGCTCCGCTCCAAGGGTCCCTGGAGCCGCTGTCAGCGCGCGGTCACGCCGAAGTGCTCGCTCAGCTCCAGCTCGTCAGAGACCTGAGAAGAAAACCGGGTGCAAACGTGGGTCAGCACCCTCGCAGGCCGGGGACACGGCGCCCAGGCGGAGGGGGAGCGCGGGCCAGAGAGGAGCAAAGGAGGCCCGCGGGAGGAGGGGCTTGGCCCCGGCGCGCCGCGCTCACCAGGTGGCACTCGGACAGGTGGCGCGAGCCCGCCGCCGCCGCCGCCGCTGCCACAGCTCAGCGGTAAAACCTGTCCTGGGGCCCAGACTCAGGCCCTGTCCTCTGCCCTACCCACGGCCCACGGCCCCTCCCCTCCCCTAGCAGAGCCGCTCCTGCAATCAAACTTTCCGGACAGCGGAAAGTGCCCAACGGATCGGTTACCCCAACTCGACCACTCATGGCTCTGCTTTACGGCGGGCAAGGGAGAGCGGTGACGCGTGGATCAGTTCAGGGCCGGGGACAGCGTCAGTGGTCGAGGACCCGGAAGGGGCAAAGAGCCAAGCCCTCCAGAGCCCGCTACAAACTGGAGTGGAAGGGGGGAGGGGCGGGGAGCACTAGACGGGTCTGGAGGGCGGGGTCGAGGGGATAGCAGCAGAGGCCTGAGGAGGGAGGCGGGAGCGCAGAGGGACAGGAAGGTGAGGGGAGTGGCCGAGGATCAACCCCCGCCCCGGGAGAAACTTGCATCCGGTAATCCCACTCGCCCCTCACTCGTGCCCCACGTGGGGAAGCAGTTGGCCCCGGAGCTGGGAGCCTGGCGGGCACAGGTCGGAGCCGCGGCGAGACACCCTAGACCGTAGAGCTCTAACCTCGGAAACCAGGTCCCTGGAAAAGGCACTTTCTGTTCTGTCACCCAAAATCTTGTCGTAGGGAAGTAGAGCCCCATCCGCGCCCCCTGGGAAATGCGCGGTGTACTAAGTCCGCGGGGCACCGACGGTTTAGAGAACAAGTAAGATTAGACGCCGCAGTGCGCAGGCTGCACTAGCAGTGGCCTGAAAGACCGGGTTCGAGCGCGTCCAGGAGAGAGCGACCTGCCCGATTAAGCCTACAATCAGTTCACCTAATTCCGGGACGAAATCCGAGCTGACGGGGAGGCGGGGCTGCCTCCAGCTGCGCTCCCCAGGACGGGACCCCGCGGCCGGGAGGTCTAGGGTCAAGGCGAGGAGTCCGACCTAACACACCAGCTGCAGGCTTTTCGAACTCAGCAGGTCCCTTTGGCCTCAGCTGGTTCAGAAACAAGGGCTCCGGGAGGTCGGGGCCGGCTCAGGACCCCCAGTCCTTGGCCTTGGCGCGATTTAGACCGCCAGACTAGGAGCCTCTCGGCTTCCAGGGCTAGGGATGGGACACGGTGAGAGTCCGTCCACTGGCGCTCTTGGCTCAAAGGGACCAAGTCCCTTGAGGGTGCACGCCCCCCTCTCCAGATCCGCAGCCTGGATGTGTCCCCTTCCCGAAAAGAAGGAGTGGGGATAGACCTGGGAGAAATGTGTTGTCCCAGCAATGTTTCCCGCGACCTAAACTCCAGAATGCCCTAGGGGTGTGGTTGCCATCGCCTCAGTTCAGATTGACGTCCAAGGCCCGGGCACTGCCGCTTCCTACACTCTTCGCCCGTACACTTGGATGCCCCCAAAGCTACAAGCAATTCTTTAAAACAAAACAAAACACAAAACTGGGAAGAAAAGGGAAATGAGTGAAGCTATCCCAAGAATGTCACTGCAACTCGGACCCGCGTCGGCTGGGAGCAGGACCGGTTGGGGGAGAGGGAGCTGTCACATCCGTGCTGGGTCTGAGCTGGCGGGGACCAGAAGAGACCAGGCGGACAGGGAGGTGGCCTCCAGCTCGGGCTGCAAACCTATCCCGCTCGCCGGCTGGCTTTGCTGGATCCGGGGGCGGTGATGGAAGAGGTAGGGGTGTCAGGGCTGAGGGCTGAGCGCGTGGGAAGGCAACCCCGCGCTGCAGCTGGTGGCGGCGAGGCGGGGCCGCCCCCTCCGCGCGCGCAGGCCTGCCCGGCCTCTCTTCTCTGTCCAGGCTCGGGAAGGCGGGAGCCGAAGGCGCGCAGGGGGCGGCGTCCCGAGCCCAGCTGCCACCTCCTCCCCACCAGATGTTTCCTTCCCGGGTGGATGCCGCTCTTCTGCGGAGCCACTAAGCCGCCTGGTATGCTCCCCCTCCGGTCCAGATTTCCAGCCCTGCTGCGCGAGTCGCGCCCTAACCCCAAGACCAGCGCTGTCCTGGCTCTCGCGCAGCGGCAGCCAGCAAGTGGGGAACCCGGCGGTGCCTCTGGGCACCCCCGCAGCGCCAGTGACCTGCCAGTCTCCGTGTCTGTCGCCCGCTAGGCGGGAGATGTGGAGCTGGCTCGGGTGACCTACCTGCGGGGTCAGCGCGCGGGCACTGCGCTCCGAAAGTTCGCAAACGGAATCTTGCTTTCGGGAGAGACCAATCTGTCTCTATGCCCCCCCCCTTTTTTAAATCTTCTTCCGAGCTCAGCCCCCAAAACCACAAGCTGCACTTCCTGAGCGTTAGAGCAGCGCGCATAGCCCTCTCAGACCTGCTCCCACCCCCCGTCGGGGGGCCGGGCGCGCTCCTGGGGCAAGTGGCGAGGAGAAGAGCGGGGTGGGGGGGACCTGGCCTGGCCAGCGGGGTCCTGGGCGCCCCTCAGGGCCCTCCGGGGTTTTTCTCTATGGGACCGCAGGGGATGGGGGAACCCGCACGTCCCGACACTCAGGCTATAGAAATGACTCGAAAGAAAATGAACTATTCTTGGCTCCTGGGAGACTTCCGCAGCGAGAAGAAGTCACAGATTCAGGACACAGATTGACTGGGGCGCTTGGGGAGGGGGGCGCCCTGCTCCGAGGGAGCCTCTCGGTCCCTCTGGTCACGCTCACCCCTCCACCCCGCTGCCTGCTCGGACCGCGCCACCCCCGGGTCGGGACCGTGAATCACCGGCCCGCGGTGCCGCCCGCCTGGAGCCCGGCAAGTGGTCACGGCGTCCGCAGAGCGAAACCTGCCCCGCGGCCCCGAAATAGCTTGTTGTGGAAACACTTCGGGATAAATACGCCCAACGAGGCTGAAAATACCTTGACACCCAATCCGAGAGGTTTGCTCATTTCCCTTCGGATTTAGGTAATGGTTAAATTTGGAAGAGGTGGGCGAGCGCCGAGCCCCCGGCGGAGAGGGCCCTGGCGGCGCGTCCCTCGGGCGCCCGGCGGGACCGGTGGGCGCACCCTCCCGGCGGGGCTCGCCAGCGCCCGGCAGGGTCCGCTCGGCCTTCGGCTAATTTCCGGTGGTCGGAGCTGTGAAATTAAAGGCCACGCTGGTGGGAGCGCGGGGGCAGCGGCGGCGCTGCTGGGCTGACCCCGCCCTGCCGGGGCGATCCCGGGGAAGCCGGACCTCGGCTCGGGGTCTGCGGCCGCCTGAGGTCGTGCCCAGGCACCTGGTCCTGGGGGAGCAGGAAAGCGCCATAAAAGCACAACCTTGACGACTTCTGAAAAGTAAACCTTCACTCGGATTGTTACGTTGCGTGAGGGTAGGTACTGGATCATTATGTCCCCGGTAGCTCTTAACAAATGTCCGCGGACTAAATAAATCAGTGGGGTTAATTAGTTTATAAATCCTACTAATAAAATCAGAAAAAGCATAAAACCTTGTCCAGAAACAAATGCAGCGGCCTCCAATGCTAGACGGTATGCCACGACCCACAGCGTGTGGCCTGTTGTGTGTACTGAAAGCCTGTACTTGTCCCCGACGGGGGTGGGTGTCCTTGTAATCAGGACACTGTTCCAATGAACGGAGTTGGGTTTTGATCACTACTTCCGGCACCATAAACTTCCAGTGTCAGATAGGCAGAAGGGGGTGGTGTTCCCCAGCTCTTGCAAAATAACTACCTTATTTTAGATTAATCCAAGCTGTCATGAGTGGAAAAAAATTCTTTAATGCCCTTTCCCTAGGGAAAAAAATGGCTTTTAAAATTATTTTTATTTTGCGTTGTAAATTTAAACATTTGTGGAAAATATCCGATTAACACAGCAGCACTTCCAGCATGCTTTAAATAAATGAGATGTTTCATTCAGCAATGGCCTGTCCCTATAAGGTAGGCTAGACACACATCTTGTCTACCTGGCTGTCCTCCTTACACTACTGTTCACTTGCTCAACACATTTTCTTTATAAATAAATGCAGAGGTAAGCAATCTTAGAAATATTACAAATCCCAGATTAGCTGAAGAAGAATGAAGGACATTTTGTTAAAATTTTCTTGTGTGCCTTGTCCTGGCCTAATGTATAAAAATGTAAAAGTAGTCCAAAAACTAATCCTTCCCTTATTCCTTTCTATCCTACCCAACATCAGAAAAAGGCAAATTGTTAAAAGAAAATGATAAGTGGGACAAAATAAAATTTCTTATCAACCAAGTTCTAGAGAAATGGCTGAACCATTTCCTTTGCACATTATCAAGTTCAAGGTTAAAATTGCTTGAGAAGGTGCGGTGGCTACTTAGTAGTTTAGTTGCGTCTTGTTGTTGGAGTTTCAGAGAACTTGGGATAGCCTATGAAGGGGGCAAATAAGCACCTTGAGCAGTGAGTCCTATCACCTTGTAATAAATCTCTTTCATTGAGATTTAATTTAGTCATATTTGCTTTCCATTTGCCCTTTGCAGTTTCTAGGGATTTCTGAATTTGCAAAATAGACCTGGAAACTGGGACATGGACACCCAGAGAGGAGCAGGTGGGAGAAACATGGCACTGAATCTCTTTTTATGACTTTGACATTTTGAACCATGTAGATGTATTACTAATTCAAATCAATACACACTAAAAATATTTAATTAGTGAGGTGAGGGCATCTCCCAGATATATAGTGTTGAAGTGTGACTTGAGGGAGCATAGGATGAAAGGTAAGAAGAGGGGAACCCAGAGACATTAAGAACCTTGCCAAAGAGCAGTTAAGAACCAGGGCTAGACGTAATGGTACTATGAACCTCTGACTTCTCACTATTCCAAACTACCTCTTGTTTACTGCTAAACCAAGGGTGAAGAGTATAAGACACCCCCCCATTTTTTAAAGCTAGAGAGAATCCCCCCTAACTCCATATATTCTTTTGAACTGCAATAGATCTGATGATAAGCAAAATGTATACATAGGGCACAATTTTCTATAAATAAGGGCCTTCAAAAAAGGAATTTTAAATATACTAATTTTCTACTAATTTATTAATTATTTCTAAATAATAATAGTAATGTATTTGTAGATACCAAATAACCTTCTCTTGCCACAAACATTTCCAAGCTCTGGCCAGTAGCTCATTTGTTTTGAGCACCATCTCATAGGTCAGTAAATTTCTCTACACCAAAAGATTTGAGACATTTAAAAAAAAGAAACTTTAACAGAATATTACCAGTTTCTTGTTTATATTTGCCAGAGGGTTTCCAGTTATAATCTTATTTCTATTGGGGGGGGATGGGAATAGTGAGTGATCCTAAAGCTGCAGAGAAGGGCAATGCCCCCATTTCCAGCCCACATTTCTATAATGTTTGCCTTATTTAATCTTCCCAGTGATACTATCTGGAGGGGAAAAGAAGAATTCAAGCATTTTATTTATTTATTTATTTTTTTGATCCAGAGTCTCACTGTGTCACACCCAGTACAGTGTTACAGCGTCACAGCTCATAGCAACCTGAAACTCTTGGGCTTAAGTGATTCTCTTGCCTCAGCTTCCCAAGAAGCTCTACTGTGGTCCCTACCACAACACCCAGCTATTTTTTTTTGTTGTTGTTGCAGTTGTCATTGTTATTTAGCTGGCCCAGGCCAGGTTTGAACCCCCCAGCCCTGGGGCATGTGGCCTGCACCCTAACCACCGAGCTACAGGGGCTGAGCCAGTTCAGGCATTTTAAAGACAGTAAGACATGACTGTCAATCTCTGTTCTGCCTGTACTAGCTTTGAGACCTTGGGCAATTCTCAGCCTCAGTCTCTCACCTGTAAATTCAGAATACTAGTCCCTACTTTGCAAGGCTATGGAGTAACCCTTTGATTTCCACCCCTCACATGTTCATCTGGGTGGCAAGAATGGAAGAATGCTCCAAGTGAAGGTGTCCTGGGTTTTGAAAGAATAGATATTTCTCATTATAAATTATACTACATGTAATCTCCTAAAGAAAGAAAAAACTAAAACCCAGAAAACAACTTCCAGTATTCTTGCTTTGTTCTTTAAAAATAAGTGTAATTAGAGCAGGCATGGTGGCTCATGTCTATAATTATAACACTTTGGGAGGCTGAGGCTAGAGGATTGCTTGAGTTTAGGAGTTCAAGATCAGCCCAAACAACATAGACAATATTAGAGAACCAGTCTTTTAGAAAATTTTTTAAAGTCAAAAAACTATAATCATATATATACAAAAATGCGTATTCTGCTTGCTTATTGAATATTATAATCATGTTTCTTCTTTCTATTCTCTTTATTTTTCATATTTTCTTTAATGGAAAATAAACTTTTTATAATAAAAATTATTTAAGTAAAAATCATGACAGTCATCTTGCTCTTTAACTATACTCTTTCATTATTTTCAATTGCTATAAAAATATTTTATCAACTACATTACTATAATGTACTCAGTCACACTTGTCTTAGTATTTAGTTTGTTTCCATTTTTTTTTTCACCATTTCAAGTAATGCAACAAAAAGTTTTCTGGATGTAGCTTTGCCCACATTTTAAATTATTTCTTTTATTTATTTATTTGTTGTTGCAGTTTTGGCTGGGGCAGGGTTCGAACCTGTCATCCTCGGAATATGGGACTGGTGCCCTTACTCCCTGAGCCACAGGCGCCACCCTTTAAATTATTTCTTTAGGATATATTTTTGGGAGTTGAATTTCTACATCAAATGAATACTTTTATGGCCCTTAACATATACCAGAACAAGTGTTTTGAATCACCTGTCTATGTAATGCATAAACCAAAATAATTCATATCACTCAACAGTTAAAAAAACTATACTACTTGGGAGGCTGAGGCAAGAGGATCTCTTGAGTTCAGGAGTTTGAGGTTGCTGTGAGCTATAATCCCATGGCACTGTAGCCTGGGAAACAGCGAGACTCTATCTCTAAAAAAAAAAAGGAATATACAAATTAACTATGGAAAAGTTAGAACTCCATTGAAGACCAGATATAGAACTGGTCTTTATTTCATGTACAAGAAGTAGGTGGTAGACAGTGGTCACACCCTGTCACATTGTCATGATTTCACCCCCACAGAATTAACAAACTGTTTAATTTTTATCTTTGAATTAACTTTCTTCATGGGTGTTGTCAGATTGAAATAAGAATTACATTGTTTTGTGTGTGTGTGTGTGTGTGTGTGTAGAGACAGAGTCTCACTTTTTCGCCCCTGGTGGACTGCTGTGGCATCACACAGCTCACAGCAACCTCCAACTCCTGAACTCAAGAGATCCTCTTGCCTCAGCCTCCCAAGTAGCTGGGACTATAGGTGCCTTCCACAATGCCCGGCTATTTTTCTGTTTTGCAGTTTTGCCAGGTTTGAACCTGCCACCTTCGGTATATGGGGCCGACGCCCTACTCGATGGGCCACAGGTGCCGCCCACATTGCTTTTTCTAAACTATGAATTTGAGGAAAGTGAATGGACAATTGAGTAATGCCTTAAATTAAATGTTAGGCAATATCATTGTCTCCCTGCTACTCACACAAGTAGCAGACTAGCAAAATAAAATTTAAATGATGCCGTAAGTCAGAATATGATTGTTGGTACCACCATTTGTGGGAGGTGGGTAATTGGGAAATGAAGTAAAGGAGAAATTTGGAGATAAATTAATGTAAAACTCATCCAATGAATAAGACTCAATCTTGAATTAATGTTCTTTACCTTTCAAACATGAAGAAAAACATGTTCTTTCAATAAACATTTGGGGTCTGACATATTTAAATCTTATTACATTATAATATATAATCTATTAATATAAAAATTTAAATTAAGCTTTTACATAACAACCTTCAAACATCTGAAGAGAGAGGGGGCTGTCAGCTTTAGTGTTCAGAGTTCAAATAAAAAAAAATTGTTAACCTTACCACATATGTATTTTTACCTTTTTCCTAAGAACAGATTGACTGAATGAAGTGTCATCTTTTGTGTGGGCTGCATGATATGAATCTTCATAGAAACATACACAATGTGAAATTTTATGGGAAAAAAAAGGAGTAGATTTTACTTGGTGAATGGAAAATGACACAGACAATGCAAAATTATTTTTCTTTTGAATTTTTCACCATTTCCTCCAGGATGTTTAGTGATCGTTTCCCCCTACCCCAGATGAAACACTTCACTTTAAAACTGTAGAGCAAAAAAAATAATAATAATTAAAAAAATAAAATTGTACAGCCTATCTATTGTAACTTTTAAAAATTACAAAGCACAGCTCCCCTAGATGAAATGACCCCACGCCTTGAGGTCAGGTGGGAGTCGAGGCTCTGGGAAGCCTCAGATCCCTGCAGTCTACACCAGCCCACATGTAGCCCCCTGGAGTCCCCCTGACAGACATGCCCCGGAGAGAAGGACAGCTTGAACTGGTGGTGGGTAGGTGCAGCCCATGTGGGTGTTTTCTCTCTGCCATGCTGTCCTGGGCTTCAAGGAAGAGAAGGGCATCCTGGGAGTTCTCCAAGGCCAGCATTCTGGTTGTTCATTTTTATGGATAAGGGCACCAGCGGTTCAACAAGAAGCCTAGGCTGTAGAAGCCCAAGCTATCACAACCAGCAGCATTTATTTATTTATTTATTTATTTATTTGAGAGAAGGGCTTGCTCTATTGTTGGGCTTGAGACCAGTGGTATCGTGGCTCACAGCAGCCTTGAACTCCTGGGCTCAAGGCATCCTCTTGCCTCAGCCTCTGCAGTAGCTGGGACTACAAGCATGTCCCACCATGCCCAGCTAAGTTTTTTATTTTTCGCAGAGAAGGGGTGGAGGGGCTGGGAGGGTGGTGCCTCACTATTGCCCAGGCTGGTCTTGAATTCTTGGCCTCAAAAGATTCTCTTGCCTCAGCCTCCCAAAGTGCTTGGATCACAGGCGTGAGCCACCACGCCCAGCACTAGCAGCGTGTTTAATCCAACCAAATGTGTTGATGATAAATCTTGTTTTTCCCCTTACCAAACCACACTGCTTGTTCTACATCCTGCACAGGGTGGAAAAGCCTTTAACCAAAAGTCATGCACCTGTCACAGGCTTGGGAGGTGGTGAGGCTGGAGTGGAAGAGAGGGGGACACACCTTCTCCCCTCCTGCTGCAAGGCCTCAACCCCCAGGAGCGTGGGCTTATCTGGCTCACTCCTTCATCAGACAGTCAGAAAATAATAGCATTAAAGTTGCTGAAAGCAGCATGGCTGTAGGATAGAACATTCATGAAGTACATAAAAGAACAAATAAAGCACACCTCCAGATCTACTGTGAACTGCCTAAGTTCAACCACTAGTAATGTTTTGGGGTATTTTCTTTTTCAGTCTAGATGTACATATTTTACCTGCTATGATCGTATTGTATCAGTGTTCATTTAGATGATGTGATGTGCTTTTATTTATTATGTTATTGGAAAGCTGGATGGTTTCCCTTTTTCTGCACTATAAATGGTGCTGTGATTTTTTTTGTTTTATTGCACTTGGGGTTTTTTGTGTGTAGGAGTCTTTCTTTAGGGTTGATAAACAGAAGTGATTCTCTTACTGGATCGAAAGCTAAGAACCTTGTAAAGTCGTAAACACATTGACAAATTATTTTTCTGAATGAGGAAACAATTCTGTCTCTGCCAAGAAAAATTATAAATGCCACAGTAGCTGACAGGCAGCAGATTGCAATAATTAAGGGCATAGATTCTAAGCCACATTTTCATTGTCTGGAAATTCTGACTCCGCCATTTACCATCTTCAGACAAGTTCCTTAACCTCTCCGTACCTCAGTTTCTTCATCTGTAAACACGGTTATTGTAACAGCAGCTGCCTCACAGGTTCTTGCACAGATTCAGCAAGTTACTAAATATAACTTTAGACCAGGCATTTACTGTTAGTTGTTGAACTAACAACTCAATGAAGAGGCTGTGGGGTTGGACTCAGAGGGGTTTAGCTTCCCAGATGGCGCATCTGAGAAGGACAGAGCCCAGATCTAAACCCAGGCAGGCCTCACTGCAGACCCTGGGCTGGTGGCAGGAGCCAGGCCTCAGGGCCTCATGGTATGAGAGCAGTAGCTTTGTGCACTCTGGGCAGCACCCTGGGCCTTGCCCACTATAATAGGTACTTCCGACACCCCCAATTAGACTTGAGAGACTAGGCCTCCCTTCCTGGAGTCAGGCACTCATCTCCCAGGGGCAGCCTTGGGTTCTGGGCTTTCCAAGGTTACTTCCAGTGTCAGGGTCTGTGTCCCATTGTACCAAGCAGTTCAGATGAGGCTGATAGAGAAGTGCCAAAAGATCATTGCCTTTTCTGAAAACATTCGTAACTGTTCCTGCTGTTAATTTATTAAGGTTACCATGACTTCTCATTTGAGCTTTATTAAACACACAAATGCACCACGCTCACACCCACATGTACACATATTCCCTGGCGCTTACCTGTTGGAGAACAGGGCGAATCAGGTACTTTTGTGGACCTCACAGTCCCTGTGTTCACTAGTGGAAGAGTCTTGGTAGCAGCAAGGGAACACTGGGGACAGCCCCAGAGTGAACTCTGCTCAGGTTGCTAACCCAGGGGTGACAGTGTGGAGGTTGGTTTAAAAGCAGCCACTGAAGTAGGGAAAGACCCAGTGCTGGCACAGCGTCCCCGACGAGGACAGAGCATGGGTACTCAATTGCACAATTCAATTCAATTCAATTCAACTAACTTACTGAACAATGGGTGAATACCACGCACCATGCCAGATGTGGGGCGCAGAGATGGCCTTGGGGCCTCTGCCCTTCTTCAACCCACCGAGAAGTGAATGCAACAAGGGAAGTGAATAATGGAAAGTGAATGAAGGAGGGAATAAATAAAGAGTATTTCTCTCCTGTCCCGGGCCTCTGAGATGGGACATCCCATCTGGCCTGGGACGGAGGACTTTTATTTTGACTAGTCAGCATGTTGCAGTTCCTGCTACAGATCTGAGACCCATTAAAAGTGAGGCTGGGGATAAGATTTGGAGCATCGAAAAACCCTACCTGCTGCGGGAGAATGTGATCTGCTTTTTGCACAAAGATATTTTTGCTTCTGGTTTGGGAAGCATTTAACAGTTTGGATTGTAGAAAGGCATCCAACCTTGGCATATGTCGTGGTGTTTCTCTAAACAAAACTGCTCAATGTTTGCCAGGAGTCTCTGAGGAGGAGATCAGAGGGTAGGAAGACATACTTGCCTGCCTTCCTTCCTTCCTTCTTTCCTTCTTTTCTTTCATCCTTCCTTTCTTCATCACAAAGTTGAGGTTAACTATGGCTATGAACTATTCTTAATACCAAGATTAAACATATTTATCTCTAGGATCCTAAAAAGTAGTTATTATGATAGAAATGAATAGTGTTTTCACACATCCTTAGCAACGAAAGTTTCTATTTCTTATAACATTCAATATACTTTGTTGACATAACATAAAAGTGCAGTTTGGTAAAAACTATACTTTGGGAAACTACAGCTCTGCCTAGCAAGGTACCAGCTGTCTACTGATCTGGTTTAATCCATGCATATGTTTTAGACTAGCCTGTCTGAAAAAGTGCATAAGCTGATGTATGCTTCACATAATCCTCCCTGAAAATTGCTTCTCCATACTGAGTTTTTAATAACTATTAGATGACAGGGTGATACTGTACTCTCAACTAAATCCTTGAATGCAGTATTCTGGTTGTCTAGATTCAGATCCATATTCCTTAATAGACAATTCAAGGGTGGAGTTTGACTTATTTTGAAAGTTGAAGTGCCTAAGGACAGCTGGCTGTATACAGGTAAAAGTCTTTCTCACCTGCAAGGGAAAACCAAAGTCAGGTGTAAGCTTTCCCCCAGGAAATTGTTTTAAGTCTTCATTGCACACATTGCTGTAAACAAGTTAAGGGCAAGATTCTTGTCAAGAGGATTAATGTTTGTATGGAGCATATTAAGCACTCTAAGAGCTGAAATAACTTCCTAAAACACATGAAGAAAAAAACGATCAGAAAAAGAAGGAGGCCAAAGAGAAAGGGACCTGGGTTCAACTGAAGCGCCAGCCTGCTCCACCCAGAGAAGGTCACTTTGTGAGGACCAGTGGAACGGAGCCTGAGCTGCTAGAACCCATTCCCTATGAATTCATGGCATAACAAGCGTAAAAATAAAAGGCTACTGTAAAAATGTTTCTCCTTGTTGAGTAGAAGTGTGATGTCCCCTGCTCCAAAAAAATATTTAAATTTAAAAAAAAAAAAGTAGTTGACTCCTACCATACGCAAATGGTTTCAACCAAAATGTAAGCACTAAAACTATAAGATTCCTAGAGAAAACGTAATAGTGAATTTCTGGGACCTGGCAATGTTTTCTTAGATAAGAGAACAAAAGCTCAAACAACCAAAGAAAAGCTAAAATGGACTCCATAAAAATTAAAACTTGTGCTTTAAAAGACACCATTAAGAAACTAAAAAGACAACTCACAGAATAGGAGAAAATATTTGCAAAATTTGCAGATTGTATCTCCAATAAGGGATTTGTATGGAGAATACATACATAATGCTTACAATTAAACAACCCAATTTTTTAAATGGGCAAGGGACTTAAGTAGATGTTTTTCAAAAGAAGACATACGAAGGGTCAATAAGTACATAACAAGATGCTCAACATCATTAGTCATGGGAAAAATGAAGATCAAAACCACAATTTCACAAACACTAAGATGATTAAAATAAAAAAAAAACAGACAATAAAAAGTGTTTAGGCTAATTTAATCATTCCACCTTGTAAACATATTTCAACACATCACATCGTATAATAAACATATGTAATTATCGTTTGTCAATTAAAAGTAAAATAGTAATAATAAATGAAACAGAACAAACAAAAATAATAGGTGTCAAAGATGTGGAGAAATTGGAACCGTCATCATACGTTGTTGGTGGGCTCATGAAATACGGCAGACAAAACAGTTTGGCAGTTTCTCAAAACATCGACCGTAGTATTACCATATGACTCAGCAATTCCACCCCTACATTCTACGTATAAACCCAAGAGAATTGAAAACCTCTATCCACACAAAAATATGTACATCACCATTCATAATAGCATCATTTATCATAGCAAAGAAATGGTAACCCAAATGTTTATTAACTGATGAAGAGATAAACAAAATGAGGTGAACCCATACAGTGGGATATTACTCAGCAAATAACAAAAGTAATGAAGTACTAATTCATCCTGCAACATTGATGAGCCTCAAAAACTTTATGCCAAGTGAAACACACACAAAAGAATACATATTATATGATCCCACTTATATAAAATGCTGAGAATAGGCAATCTATAGAAACAAACTAAATTAGTGGTTGCCAGGTGCTGGAAGGACAGAATGAAGAGTGGCTGCCAGTGAGCTTAAGGTTTCTCTTTGGGGGTGATAAAAATATTTTGAAATTAGATAGTGATGATGGTTGTACAATTCTGTGCTATACTAAAAGCTATGCAATTGTACCCTTTAAAAGGTTACATTTATTTTTGAGGAAGGGTCTTGCTCTGTTGTCCTGCCTAAATAGCTCACTGCAACCCCAAACTCTAGGATTCAAGTGATTCACCTGCCCCAGCCTCCCAAGTAGCCACGGGTGTGTGCCACCACACCTGGCTAAGTTTTCTTATTTTTTATAGAGATGGAGGTCTTGCTATGTTGCACAGGCTGGAAGGCTGAATTTCATGATGTACGAATTTTATTGGAATAAAGCCGTTGTTTCAAAGATATATTTAGAGTACCTATTGGCATAGAGTAAGTGCTATGTTTCCAAATATTCACTAGCTCTCCCTGGGGCATCTTGGTCATGTGACTTACTCCAGCCAATGAGATGTGCCTGGAATTGATGTGTATCACTTCCTGGCCGGAGCCAGCGTGTGGCTCACCCTATCCCTTTTCCCTTTGCCACAACACTCTGCAATGTGCAGAAAAGAAGCTTCATCTGCCTGGGTCCTAGAGTAAAAGCAATACAGAGCAGAGCAGTAGCCAAACTCTGTCTCTTTTTTTTTTTTTGGAGACAGAGTTTGTCACCCTCAGTAGAGTGCTGTGGCATCACAGCTCACAGCAACCTCAAACTCTTGGGATTAAGGATTCTCTTGCCTCTGCCTCCCAAGTAGCTGTGACTACAGGTGCCCACCACAATGCCTGGCTATTTTTAGAGACGAGGTCTCCCTCTTGCTCAAGCTGGTCTCGAACTCCTGAGCTCAAGTAATCCACCAGCTTCGGCCTCCCAGGGTGCTAGGATTACAGGTATAAGCCATAGCCTGCAGTGGTCAACTTTTGACAAACATGTAGCTTGAGTGAGAAATAATGTTGTAAACCACTGAGATTTTAGGGTAGTTGTTACCACAGCAAAATCTAGCTTATCCTGAATAATACAATTTATTATAATAATAATAACTCCTAGTATTATTACCACTACTAGGTGAAATCAGGAAAAAGAGGCTGTGCGCCATCACCTCAAACAATATGTTTATGTGGAAATAATAGAGCTGGAGTGCAGATGAGAAGTTAAGTCAGAGGAACATTCCAATCAATATTTACTGGCTCGGCGCCTATAGCACAGTGGTTACCACGCCAGCCACATATACCATGACTGGCGGGTTCGAACCCAGCCCTGGCCAGCTAAGCAACAGTGACAACTGCAACAGAAAAATAGCTGGGCATTGTGGCAGGCACCTGTAGTCTCAGCTACTTGGGAGGCTGAGGCAAGAGAATCACTTAAGCCCAAGAGTTTGAGGTTGCTGTGAGCTGTGATGCCACAGCACTCTACCAAGGGCGACATAGTGAGACTCTGTCTCAAAACATAAAAAACCTATTTACCGAGTGGCCTACATTGGTTCTGAGGGATCCAGAGCACAATCTCTTTTGTTAAGGAGCTCAGCTCATGACAGTAGCTAACGTTTATTGAGTGCTTACTTTGTGCTGAGCCCTCTGGTGCTCTAGTGCACGCACTGTCTCCAGCCTCACTGAACAACAGTTTGGTGATGAGCAACAAGCTTCTCCTATTTTAACCCACAAATAAACAATTCTATTTTAGAGAAATTAGTGAAGCAAATGAAAGGTTGTGGGATCCGTTTAAAATAGCTGGTGTGTCAGCGGCTGTGAGCCAGACCAAACAACACACCTTCCCACACAGCTCACTTGGGCCTGTGGTTACTCAAATCCCAGCACTGGCCTGGGGAGCTGCCCGCCAGGAACACCCCTCCAAAGCACAACTGGGAAGCAGTTTGCCAGAAACGGGCAGAGCTGGACCAGGCTTTAGCCTTTGAATCTACTAAGAGTTAACTGATGGGAAACGTATGCATTTCGGGGTTTTTTTGAGACAGAGTCTCACTTTGTTGCCCTTGGTAGGGTGCAGTGGCGTCATAGCTCACAGCAACTTCAGACTCTTGGGCTCAAGCAATTCTCTTGCCTCAGCCTCCCAAGTAGCTGGAACTACAGGCACCCGCCACAACGCCTGGCTATTTTTAGAGACGGGGTCTCACTCTTGCTCAGGCTGGTCTCCAACTCCAGAGGCTCAGGCAATCTACCTGCCTCAGTTTCCCAGAGTGCTGGGATTACAGGCGTGAGCCACCTCGGCCTTGACCTTTTTTTTATATTTATAAATTTATGCTGAACTTCACTAATCCCCATTCTTTGGTTTCCATCACCTCACCTGGCAGTTTGCTCCTGCACTTCTGGAAATAGTTCAGTGGGGCTGAGGGGGTGGGGAGAGGGACGTGGCGGACTGACTCCTGAGCACTCCAGGCTGACCTTACATTTATCTGGTGGTAAGGAGGCTTCAACAGCGAACATTTACTCATGTACCAAAAGTGTTTAAACTCTTTGTAAATGGAGCATGGCTAGTCTAATCTTACACACTCCAGGACAGACACAAGGAAAAAGCTAGACCTTGAGGCATACAAAACAGAAGTGACAAAGCAGGCTGGAAAGTAAGATATCATCTTTTCTACCCCCGAGGAAGATTCATCCTTGTTGAGGTTAGGCAGAGCCACACAATGGTGTCTTGAATGTAGAAGTCCAGCAAGCACCACACCCGGTCTCCTCCTGGGCAGGGAGGGCAAAGTGCCCTCTGCCGGAGATGAGCCCGTTGGTGGTGGAGAAGATGAGGTTTGGGGCCCTAAGACCCGACTGGCTGCTCTGCTCCACTTTGCTGGGGAGGGCTGTTTGCAATGGCCGCCTGTCCCACCCCTGAAGCAGAGGCCGGGAACAGTTAGGAGCGCCCAGGTGCATCTCAACTGCCACAGCATCTCCTGGCCTTGGAGTCTCTCATGTGTACCATATGCATTTCCTTTAAAAAAAAAAAATCAGAGAAACAGTCTCTTTAAAGTCAACTACTTTCTTTCCACCTGACCCTGCCATCCCCTGTTACTAAGGGTGGCCCCAGAGAAGGCCCTGTACAGTCTCTGAAAAAGCGGCCAGCCCTGGGCACCAGGGCAGTGAGCACGGGGCAGCTGTCTGATCTTAACCATGAAGACTGCCAGTCTTCTGACAGTCCGTTTGGGGGGATTTAAAGTTTCTCTGCAGGCCGGGCACAGTGGCTCACGCCTGTAATCCTGGCACTCTGGGAGGCTAAGGCGGGATGGATTGCCTGAGCTCACAGGTTCAATACCAGCTTGAGGCAGAGGGAGACTGTCTCTAAAACTAGCTGGATATTGTGGTAGGTGCCTGTAATCTCAGCTACTTGGGAGGCTGAGGCAAAAGAATCACTTGGGTCCAGGAATTTGAGTTTGCTGTGAGATATGATGACACAGCACTCTACCGAGGGTGACAAAGTGAGAGACTCTCTCAAAAACAACAACAATAACAAAAAAAAAAACGTTTCTCTGGGCCTCAAACCCCCTTTCCCCATGGGCTGGTTTAAGATGCTGCATTTTCAGACATTCTTGGTAACAGAGTACATGAGAGATGTAGCCATAGACCCAAGAAGGTGACATCAGCACCTATGTGAGCAGGTGATAGGAAAGGAGGAGAATGTACATCCAAGTTGTGAAGGGTCATGGGCGCCACCCTGGTACCCAGGGTGGAGGCCTTTGGATGGGCGGGGAGAGAGGAAGGGGCACAAAAGAGGCCCCTCTCACAGCTGGATGCAATCTCTGAATTCCCATGCCATTGCATCTATGCCCTGTGTCTCTCAGCCCACGTGTGAGGGTAGGAGTTGGGCTGGTCCATCTTTGCTTCTTCAACAGAGCCTAGTCGGTGTCTTGTGCAACTGTATTCAGTAATTAGAGGGCTCTGGAGCTAGGTTGGGTGCACTGGAATCCTGGGTTATCCACTGACATTCATATTTCAGAGATTTTATTCCATTTTAATAGTGAAGAAACTGGGGTAAAGTGATTTATTCACTTAATTCATTTTTTTTTTTTTTTTGAGTCAGTCTCATTATGTTGCCCTTGGTAGAATGCTGTGGCATCAGCTCGCAGCAACCTCAAACTCTGGGGCTCAAGCGATTCTCTTGCCTCAGCCTCCCAAGTAGCTGGGACTACAGGCATCTGCCATAATGCCCGGCTATTTTTTTTTTTTTTGGTGTCAGGTGTCGTTGTTTGGCAGGCCCAGGCTGGGTTTGAACATGCTAGCTCTGGTGTATGTGGCTGGTGCCCTAGCCACTGAGCTACAGGCGCCAAGCCCACTTAATTCATTTTTCATTCATGTATATTTATTGAGAGCCAAGACATTGTTGCAAATCCTGGGGATAGAGACAAAAGTCTCTGTATTCATAAACCATGCATTCTAGGGACACGGTGACAGTTGAGCAGAGACCTGAGAGAGGTAGGGAGCTATCTTTGTGGTATCTGGCAGAAGACCAACACAGGAAGGACCAGCTCCTGCGGGGAGTCTGGTGTGCACGCGTGGACTAGCCAGGAAGTCCTGGGCTCTTCTGTGATTTGTCAGGATTGATCAGCACAAAGCTCAAGTCTCAATCTAGTGTGAGAATTTTATGCTTCAATATTTTTTTGTTTCATGGGCACTGTAAATTTTATCACTCTTCCAGTTTTTTTCCTCCTAAATAGCTTTTGAGTGTGTTTAACTTACAAATTGGCTCCAAGTTTTTAACATGCCTTTTAAAAAAAAAAACATTTAAACCAGTTTTAAGTGTACAAATCCGGGGTATTAAGTGCATTTGGTGTTGGGCAGCCATTAGCACTTTCCATCCTCATAACTTTTTCATCATTCCGACCTCCCTCCCTACCTCCATCCCTTGTAATGTCTACTATACTCGTCTCCATGATCTGGTGTCTCATGTAAGTGGAACTATACTGTGTCTGGCTTTTACTTATCCAGTCATCTTCGAGGGTCATATGGGTCGTTTCCACCTTTTGGCTATTGCAAACAATGCTGCTATGAACATTGGTGCACCAGAAGTGAATCCCCACTTTGAGTGGATATCTAGAAGTGGACTGCTGGACCACATGGCAATCCTACATTTTTTTTTTTTTTTTTGGAGGACCCACCAGCCATTTTGCATTACCAGCAGCAATTCATAAGGGCTCCAATTTGTCCACATCCTTGGCACCCTTGTTATTTTCTTTTTGAATTGTCATCCTAATAGGTAGGAGGTGGTACCTCGTGGTTGAGGTCTCTTTTCACCAGCTCCTAGATAGAGAGATGAATTTGTGATGCATCTCCAAAGGTGTATACATTTTTGTGTGGCTCAAGTGGCTTTGTTTTTTCACCGCAAAGAGAAGAAGAAAAGGATGTATAGTCTGTGGTTGAAGAATGGAATGATCTGTAAGTGTCTGGTAAGTCTGTTTGGTCTAAGGGCCAATGCTGATTTTGTTCTGATGATTGGTCTAGCGCTGTGAGTGGGTGTTGAAGTCCCCGCTACCATTGTTGAGCTGTGTCTTTCTTTAGGTCTAGTATCATTTGTGAATCTGGGTGATGCTGGGCGCACATATACGTAGAATCATCGTATCCTCTTGCTGAATCCTTTCAGCAATATCCAATGACTTTCTTTACTGTTTTTAAAGTTGATTTTATGTGATACAAGTATAGCCACTACTCCTGTTCACTTTTTGTTTTCATGGAGCATCTTTTTTATCCTTTCACTTTCAGTCTAAATGTGTCTTTATGGGTAATATGAATTTCTTGGCTCATTTTGTTTTTTTTAGGAGATGGGGTCTCACTTTGTTTCTTACGACTGGAGTGCTGTGACATGATCATAGCTCACTGCAACTTCAGCCTCCCGGTCTCAAGGGATCCTCCTTCCTCAGTCTCCCAAGTAGGTAGCACTATAGGCATGTGCCACCACATCTGGCTAATTTCTAAATTTTTTGTAGAGATAGGGTCTCACTATGTTTCTCTGGCTGGTCATAAATGGATTATGTTTTATTTGTCCATTCTGCCAATCTGTATCTTTTTCTTTTTCCTTTATTTCTTATTTTTTTATTGAGACAGAGTCTCACTTTCTGGCCCTCAAGAGAGTACCGTGGTGTCATAGCTTACAGCAACCTTCAACTCATTAGGCTTAAGTGATTCTCTTGCCTCAGCCTCCCAAGTAGCTGGGATTACAGGCGCTTGCCAGAATGCCCGGCTTTATTTTAGTAGAGACGAGGTTTCGCTCTGGCTCTTGCTGGTCTTGAATCTGAGCTCAAGGCAATCCACCTGCTTCGGCCTCCCAGGGTGCTAGGATTACAAGCGTGAGCCACCACGCCCAGCCTGCCAATCTGTATCTTTAATCCACTTACATTCAAGGTTGACCTTGATACGTGAAGCTTCATTTTTATAATATTGTTAGTTGATTTCTCATTGTTTTATAAATTTTATTAATCTTTTTTGTCTTTGTGCTTTGCCAAACTTCTCCCACGTTGCTATGTAATTCTTGTTCTCTTTGGGTGATTGTTTTTTAAGACCTGTGGGCTTTATATTTTCATGATGGTAAATAATGATCTTTTGGTTCCATGTTTAAGCCTCCTCTGCACATTTTCTGTATTATCAATTTAGTGGTGACCAGTTCTCACAGTATTTGCTTAAGAAAGACTTAATTTCTGCACTTATGCAGCTTATTCTGGCAAGATACAAGATTCTTCGCTGACAGGTTTTTTTTTCTTTCTTTTCAGCACTTAGAAAAGCCATTCCATTCTCTTCTGGCCTATAATATCTACTGAGGTCAGCTGTTAGTCTGATAGGGTTTCCTTTATAGGAAAACAGTTTTCTCTTGCTAATTTTAAGATTTGCTCTTTGACTTCAATTTTTTTCATTCTGATTATAATACACTATGGTGAAGTCCTTTTGCAATGTAGTTGCCTGAGGATCAATGGGACTCCTGTATTTGAGTATCTTTCTTGCTAGTCCTAACTAGAAGGGGGCTAAAGCTGTGATAGCCCAGTTTTAGTCCAATGGCAGGCTGCAGCCCAGAGTCAAACTCTCATAACGCTGCCTTGGACCTGCCGTTGTAAAGGCTGAGGGCCACACCCAGGTAAGCAGCACAGAAAATGCTGTGTGCTCAGTTGTCAGCAGGAGGCCTTCTCAGGGCTCATGGGAGAACCCTGGCTTCTCAACCTCTCCTTGAAGCTGTGCGGTGGCTGCACGTGTGCTGCAGCCCCCAGCACCTAACCTCTTAGGATGGCACTCAACTCAAGCTGTTCTAGGCTTGGATGGCTGTGGGATTCTACACAGGCACAACCTCCAAGCAGCTCCCTACTACAGCTGAGACTTGCATGGGTGGGGAGGTTCTCTTATAGCACAGACTATAGAAGCTCATCTTGGAGAGTAGAGTCTTGAAGGCGTCTCCCTTACTAGGGAAACTCTTGTTTCCCTATATCCAAGGAGCTTCTCTCAGCTGTTAGCCAGTTCCTGAGTAAGCAAACTGCCCTGAACCCTCTCCGTTCCCACTTTTGGTGCTTCCCATCACTTTGCTGGTGAATCCTAGAATTCTCTCCTAGATAACCTGTTCAAAATGTGAGAATCTGTTGATTCTCTCCAGAAGGCATGACTTTCCTTTTACAATAGCCTCTATGTACATACTCAAAACACATATAATTGAATGTGTTTACTGAATTAGCTGCTAAGTAAATAATGTAATGTACAATATGAGATGCCAATATTGCCATTACTATTTTCAAAAAATTGTCACACTCCTGAAGGAACCAAATTAAACATCTGGTCTTTCATTAAATTGTAAAATATTTACTGAAGGCCAGTTATATACCATACCTTTTTTCTGGCACCACACCCCCCAAATGTGGGGTGAACAGGTGGATGAAGCCACTGTACCTACCAAGCACAAATCTCACTAATGAAGATCTCATAGGTAATAGCCAAGCATCCTTGAACAGTGTTCTGATGCCCTTCTCTCTTTAAAAAGTTTGAGGAAACAAATTCTTATAAAATGGAAAACTTTAATTGTTTAAAGCAAAGGCACTAGTAAACATTTTAAGTTATATAATGTTACAATAAATTCCAACAGGAAAATGAAATACATTATAACTTTGCATCTCTCTGGTATATCAAACGTATTATTCTACCATCTCCATTCTACCATTTCTCTTTGAAGTGAAAAGAAATAAGTTGGTCAATAGGTGTGATGTAAAACTTGGATTATAAATAGCATCTACTATTCTTTTAACCAGAAATTTTAATTTCAGTAGAATTTTTAAAACTTACTTTTTTGTTATTGACAGAGCAGCAATTACTTTCAAACCCAAACTCACTGTTTTAATAAGTAATTCACTGACTTCATGAAATGTTAGTTGACAGCGTCTGGTACTACATTAATCAAGCTGGTCATGAAAGAATTTTACCAAAATGTAATTCATATACTTACTTTACTTTAAATCTGAATATTATAGTGCATTATGTAAAAGATAAATGAGAACAAGGAACCATATGATTTCTTATGATGTCAAAAATAATGCATTTTAATAGGTCTAGACCTTATTTTTAATCAAAGGCACTATCTGGAGAATAACAAGCTGCATGTTCAGAGCTGAAAAAAAATTTTTTCCCCCGTTTTTCCCTTCCAATACCACTGGCTAGTTAGTTGGAATGTGATGTCTCAATTAGTAAACATTGAGTGCCTTTTATCTAGCAAAAAGAAAAAAAAATTGTTATTCTTTTTTGTTCATTTGTTTTTAGAGACAGGGTCTCACTGTTGCCATGGCTATAGTGCAATGGCTATTTCTAGGCACAATCATAGCACATTATTGCCCGAAATTCTTACCTTAGCCTTCTAAGTATCTGAGACTATAGATGGGTGCCAATTTTTAAAAAGGCTGTTGAAGTGTTTTTGATCTAAAATCTCTCTGCTTGATTACCTCAATGCAACTTCCATTTCATTCAGATCATTACAGCCTCTACTCTCAACCTTTGAACCCAGGATGGCAATGACACCAGGCAGGTAATATCTCAAGTTAGCCAGTTTTCCTATTGTGAGTCATTTCATTCCTCCTTTCCCCCCTAAATAGTCCTCAACTCTAAGTGTTCAACTGAGTAACATTTAAATAACACAAAAATATCAATAATTAAGTAAAAAAATCCATCAAGAAAACATTAATGCCTCAGAATCTTGAACAAACTTATATTAATCTGGATTAAATCAGGGCATAGTATTCTTTTGCATCTTAAAGGCCAGGAAGATTTTAAACTCTTCTAAGGTTTATTGGAATCAAAGTTTTTTTTTTTGGTTTTTTTTTTGAGACAAGAGTTTCACTTTGCCACCCTTGGTAGAGTGCCATGCTGTCATAGCTCACAGCAATCTCAAACTCTTAGGCTCAAGCGATTCTCTTGCCTCAGCCTGTCAGGTAGCTGGGACTCCAGGTGCCAGCCACAATGCCTGGCTATTTTTAGAGATGGGGTCTCGCTCCAGCTCAGGCTGGGCTTGAACCTGTAAGCTCATGCAATTTACCCACCTCAGCCTACCAGAATGCTAAGATTACAGGTGTAAGTCACTGTGCCTGGCTGAATCAAAGATCTTGAATGAGAAGTGTGATGTTTCTAGTTTTTCACTGTCCAAATTAGAAGATTATCAAGAGACTAAGATTCATTTACCATGATTCCTCTTTTGTATATTCTACTGGTTATGAAAATCTAGGCCACGATTCTTTTATCATCTAACTCCTAAACAGAAATGGTACGTAGGCAATTTCCTAAGACTATCTTTTAAAGTTTAGAATTCAAACACGATTCTAGAAAACTGTTATTATTTTAAAGTCAAATTATAGCATTTACTCAATGAAGCTTACCTTAAAGGTCAATGCTACACGCTTTAAAGAGCAATGCTAAAATTCTGTAATTCTTTCCTTTCTTTCTCTCTCTCTCTGTCCACAGATACAGACAGGTATTCTTCCAAAAGTTTCAATGGACCAAAGACTTCATCCTATAAGACATCTGACATACTTTCCATTTTGAATAGTTCTGAGCATAATATCCATGAAATTTTATAAACATTTCCAAATCATCAGCTCAGCAGTAAAATCATATGGTTTGTTCTATTGAGCCAAATCGAAGAAGTAAACTTCAATTTCAGGGTGTCTGGATCAAGAGTTAGCAAACCTTTTCTGTAAAGGGCCAGAAAGTAAATATTTTAGACTATATAGGTCAAATAGTCTATTAAAACTATCCACTCTGCCATTGTAGCACAAAAGCAGCCACAGACAATACGTAAACAGGTAAGAATGGGTGTACACCCATAAAACTTTATTTATGAATACTGAAATTTGAATTTCATATAACTTTCATGTGACACAATATATTTTTTAATTTTTTTCCTATTTTTAAAAAAGTAAAAACAGGCAGCTGACTGGAATTATCTTATGGGCTGCAGTTTGTTGACCTTTGGTTCACATCCTTCAGATTTCTAGACATGGGGGTCAAATGGAGAATGTGACCACAAATCATCTCACTTCACTTAAGCATTGACAGCCGTTAGGCTGACAGTAAAGAACCCCAAAAGAGAATCCCAAAAGCATCAGACAATTCTAGCAGTAGTGACTATATTCATAAACAGTGTAGAGCTTGTGAGTGTTGATATTCACATATCTCTATCTGTAATTATATTCAGGAAACACATTTAAATCACATTGTCAGAAAACCAGGAAACTGAGAAATTAATTCACTAGCTAAACCTTTGGATTAAAAATCTTGTCCCTGGTACTTAGTGGCTTGGGACCACTGGTAAATTTACTTAAGCACTAGAATCTGGCCTGGTGCTCTGGATAGACACAGAAGGCATGTTTTTGATCTCATTTCTCAGGCAAATAGCTACAAAGGCCTTGCTGGAGGCTTAACTCCTGGTTTTAGAAAGAAAACAACTTTTGTCTCTGCTACTCCACTTCATCATATAATTTCTTTTCCTGCATGAACACACTGTGCAAAGTGATGCACATACAGAGTTCTACTTTTCTCTTTTCCCTCAAGGTTATTTTTTTCATAGCCTGGTATCAAAAATGAGAGTGGAAAGTGCCCAGTCAACACATTCCTGTCACCCTTCCATAGTATAAATGTAATTTGGGTGTTTCCTCCAATTTGTGACAGCCAATGACAATATTCCATTTTCTAGGGGAAAAAAGTCTGAATTGTAAAAAAAGGAAAAACTGGTAGGAAAAAGATTCTTATGGCTTTATCTATAGATTAAAAACTAGAGAATCTGAAGATGTTCATAGATTATTTGTAGATATAACTGCTGTTGGAGCTTAGCACATTACTTAAATTATATTAAGTAGAATACAAGCACTAAGTAGCATGTGCTATAAACTGTTTAACCATGAAAAACTCATCACATATATAGGAAGTAAAATATTTTACCAATAGTGTTTTTGAACAGGCAGCAGTAATGAATCTGTTAGTGTTGAATGCTAAAGCTCTTAAAATATTAGTGTTTGGTTTTATTTTTACTTTTCAATTTACTTTTAACCTATTATTTACAGAAGTCCTGCTAGAATGCTGAAAGCAGTCATTTTGCAACATGTAAGGTCATCATAGAAAATGGCATTGGGGCTGGTGTGCAGCTTCATAAACATATACAACAAATGAACAATGTATTTGTAGTTAACCTACTATGACCAGTAACTAACACATGAAAGCATCATATGCACATAAAAATTAAAAATTAAAAGAAAACTTAAAACTCTCAAAACAGACAACCATTCATTTTTGTTTATGAATTTATACAGAAAAAAGGTTCTGTGTCTGGGAACTTTCAGTGGCCCACTAATAAAACAGTAATTTTCATGGGGAAAAAATACCCCAAACACAAAACAGAAGGTAAATAAGATGTATGTCTTGGTCAAATGTCTGCAGACAGGCCACCTTGAAACAAATTGATAAACATAAATATACAATTTGTTCACAGAGCATAAAATATTGCACAAGAGCAGTTTTGTGTGAAGAAGATAATTTGCCATAGTTTTGAACTTCAAAATGGTTCCCACAAATATAGTTGCATTTTCTAAACGAGCAACACTAATATTCAATAATACTGTTAGGATCTTATTTTACCCATTAACCACATTCCAGTCTACTTTATGGCAATGGTTAAGTCAGTGGTAAAGATTTGGCAAAGATTAAAAGTCAGATAAGATTGTAAAATATATATGTACATATGAAACAGATTAAGTTCCCAAATCCCTAATCATATAACTGATCCCTTAAAGAAATCTGCAGTGTAGGTCACAGTGATGGTCAGACAGTGGTTGAGTATGACTCTCTTCTTGGGGGCCGCTCTTTTTGGCCCACTCCATCGCACTCTCTGGTCTCCAGGACACTGTCTTCTGTTTCACTCTCACTACCATCTGCCACAGCAGGGTTCAAAGACATTGGGCCAGATTTTCTGTGCAAAGGAAAACCAATGCCACTTTCCTGTAAGGAATTATCTATAAAATCTTCATCGGAGGAATGGAATGATTCATCATCTCCTATCAAATGGTTGACAATGTGGATTCCATCAAAAGGAGGTTGGCCTGAGAAGCCCATCTGGCCTTTTAGGCACCTGAGCTGTTAAAACAAAATCCAGGTTAGTATACTCAAATGGAGGAAACACACACACACACACACACACAAAACGTCAAGAATGCAGACCTTTCACGTTTAAGAGAGAAGACACATAATAAATAACTACCAAGTTTTGAGTGCCTTTTATGTGTTATACATGAGCATGTAACTTATTTTAACTGAATCATCACAACAACTTTTTATGGTAGATTTTTTTATTCTCATGCTACAGATTAGAAAATAGAGAATCAGGTGGAGTAATCTGCTAAGGACATAAAGCTAACTGTAGAGTTTAGATTCAAACTGGATCTTTATTACCCTAGAGAGAATATAATAAATTCCATGCACCCATCTCCTAATTTCAACAATTAAAACACATCATCGGCAATCCTGTTACATTATACCTCTCTTGCTCCTGGATAATTTTGAGGTAAACCCCAGACGTCCTACCAGTTACCTGTAAATATTTTACTTGCATTTCTAGAAGACAGAAACTTAAAAGACCATACTCTTAACCATCACGCACCTCACCCCATCTTGAGAGAACATGTCTCCATAACTAAGCGTTAAAAATGATTTGTAAATCATTAATATTTGCTAAGGGTCTCCATCCTGTTATAAGACCCCAAAGACTACTGTAGCACTATCACTCACAGGAGTGCCAGTCGGGTGTAACATTTCTGCCTTCTCGCCCCTCCCAGGAGGGAGGGACTTCTCTCACCATGGAGTGAGAGAGGGGCGGCACGCACACACTGCTTTCCTCCTCCTTCTATCTTTGGGAAACAGGTTCTGTTTCTCTGCCCCTGGAGTTTCAGAGGACCAGAACCTCATGTGGGGTGAGGAGGTCAAATGCCACCTATTACTTGGTGAGGAAGCCTGACTAATTCTAGACTTCAGAATTGAAAAACTAAACTGTTGTCTCTTCTAAATCAAAACCACATTTTCCAAAGCCAGTTTTATTTAGGATTAAAGGTGATTTCTTTTCATCGACTCCTTTGCCCAAGTTTGTTCAAATCCCCCCACCCAAAACCTACCACCAGGAAGACAACAGCCCTGTCCTCAAGAGTTTTGCTTTAGATATAAAGTTTAATTTTGATACCCCATTGCTTATTTCTGCCATGCACCATGAATTTGTTCCTACAATAAAACCAGTAACAAAAATAAACAAAAAATAATTAGCTACCAAGTTACCTACCTTGGCTATTAATAAAGAATCTTGCTGAAACATACTCCATGTCTCCTACCCTCATCCTTGTTTATCAGGGACAAACTCCTAGTCACTATCTTTCAGATCTCCAGATAAGGCTATGTGAAATACCCAGGAAATATTACACACACTTTCAAAACTAACGGTCTGAGAGTAAAGACATGACAGCCTTGCCATAATACCTCCCAGCTTTCCTGACAGACTCCCAGGAAGAAGTGAAGAAACCTCAGCACTTCCCTGCTTGTATATGATAATGGGAAACAGGAAAGACAGCTGGGACTAAGTACAGTGACATCGGGCTGAAGGAGACCTTTGACTCTAAAGAAATCCTTGTGCTCTAGATCAAGAGGAAAAAATTATAGTAAGGTACAATACAATTTAAATAATACCTTTCTCCTTGGCAGAACAGAAGGGATCTATACTTGGAGTTGGATTTTTAGGAGGGTCACAGAGCACTACAAAGACATCCTCAAGGTTGTGATACTCGCTGTGTTATTACAACTGCCACATTCTGATGCAACATCCTATCACCACATTGCAACACATGATTTATAGCTCGAAGTGCAAAATTAAGTAAGTTAATCTCTTCCTTTCTCTTTTCCCCAGACCTTTTTAAAGAAATAACATGGAACTGCACCTTCCTTCTTCCTGGCTGTTATAAAGGAGGGGTATGGCAGAAGAACCACAACTTCCCAGTTGTCTTTGCTCTAACAAAATTTATAGGAATTAAAACACTGCAGCTTCATATCAGATGCAATTATAGAAAACTAACTATGTTGAGAGGTCATTTCCTCAACATCAAAGAAATCTATTTATTTGAGAACTGCTAACAGAGTAGCAAAGGCAGAGGAATTTTGGTGGGGAGAAAAAATGGTGAAGGTAAAAGGACTATCGGGTAAACTCAAGCTTATCTCTTGGATTTAGGAACGTGCATACTGGTTCTGATGGAGGAGGCGGCCTATCAGGCCCTGGTAATGGGCATGTGGGCAAGGAATTCTAGGGTACCTAGTACCCAGAAAAAGGTCTATCTGGGGTCAACTTCAGGTGGGCGTGTCCCCTGGGAGTCCTTATTCTGTGGAGAGGGGTTTGACTGGAACGAGGCCATTTGGCCTCTAATATTTTGGGGGTAGGGACTCTGCTTACCTGGCTCTAAACACTATACTGCTTATCTTAACTACCAGACTTTCAGGAGCTAATATATATATATATATATATATATATATATATATATATATATATAAAGACAAGAGTCTTACTTTGTCACTCTCAGTATAGTGCTATGGAGTCATAGCTCACAGCAACCTCAAACACAACTGGGCTTAAGTGTGTGTGTGTGTATATATACATATTTTTTTCTTAAGACAAGAGTCTCACTTTGTTGCCCTCAGAAGAATGCTGTGGAGTCATAGCTCACAGCAACCTCAAACTCTTGGCCTTAAGCAATTCTCTTGCCTCAGCCTCCCAAGTAGCTGGGACTACAGGCGCCCCACACAACACCCAGCTATTTTTTTGTTGTGGTTGTCATTGTTTGGCAGGCCCAGGCTGGGTTTGAACTAGGTTCCTGCCAGCCCCAGTGTATGTGGCTGGTATACTAGCTGCTGAGCTACAGGCACCAAACCCTTATTTCAAAATAATATCCATTAATTTGCATAAGGAGAACTGAGGTATGATACCTGAAGTAGATTCCTTCTAAAAATTTTTTTAAAAAAATGTAGACTTTCTAGAGTCCTAAGGATTTAAATCTTGAGAGTAAAACCCAGAATGTACATTTTCCACATGCATCTCAGGGGATTCTGGTACACAATCAGCTCTCTTTATCTGTGGGTTCCATATTTGTAAGTTCAACCAATTGTGGACTGCAAATAATTAGGAAGAAAAAGGGATGGTTGTGCCTGTATGAACAAATACAGACTTTTTCCTTTGTCATTATTCCCTAAATGATAATGTATAAGAACTATTTACATTGTATTAGGTGTTACAAGTAATTTAGAGATGATTTAAAATGGATGGGAGGATGTCTATAGGTTATATGCAAATGCTACAACATTTTACATAAGGAACTTGAGAATCTGTGGACTTAGGTATTCGTGGGGGTCCTGGAACCAGTATCCTCCACAGGTACTAGGGAATGACTTAACTTTTGTTTGAGAGTCACTGTGGTAGATCCTCTCTGTTCAAACCAAAGGGGCTAAGCCACAAAGGAATTGATTTAACTGAAATGGAACTCTTAACCACCAAGACGAAAGGGCTTCTGAACTAGGAACACCTCTGCCTTGTGTGTGTCTGCATATAAAAGTGGATGCCATCTTTCCAGTGGTACAACCAAGCTGTTCTGCGCCAACTCCACCATCTGGTGGTTAACATAAGGAACAACTAAGAATCAAAAACATCTATGTTCAAAGAAGCTAAATAATTCTGAGGCACATCCCAGGATAAGGACCACTACTCTAGGCAATGGTTTTTGTCTGTTTGGTTTTGTCTGAGATCTCTGTGTCAATCAAAGGATCAGGAATATGACTCACTCTGTCTTTTTTTTTTTTTGACACAGAGCCTCAAGCTGTCACCCTGGATAGAGTGCCGTGGCATCACAGCTCACAGCAACCTCCAATTCCTGGGCTCAAGCCAGTCTCCTGCCTCTGCCTCCTAAGTAGCTGAGACTACAGGCGCCCACCACAACGCCCGGCC